>CATIWR010617559.1:0-18568 GCA_949677035.1 Omphalea diandra | reverse complement strand
AATCCATAACTTATAACAAACCACAAATAACATAAAATCAATAAAGAATCAAATAAATGAATAGGAAGAAAAGAACATGTTTGTTAAATTACATGATCACTCAATCAAAAGTTCATGTTCAAGTTAAGTTACATGCTTAATTAAGCAAAGGTTACTTCCCTTGAGTTTGTGATGCCTAGTTAACCATATCAAAGTCAATGTTAATATATCAAAACTAGCAAAATATATAACCAAAATTAGTCTATTATTTAAAGAGTTAATCAAATCAATAAACCAAACCCAATAAGCCAAAATGATAAAGACAATGTGAAAAGTATATAACTCTAAATTGACTCATTAATGCAATAATTTGAGCAAACCATTTTAAATATGGCATTTTTTTTCACCAAAAAGCTTGAGATTACAACAACATTCAATTTTTTCCCTTTTAGTTTTCTTGGGGACCAAGAAGCAATACTAAATCCACCTAATAATTGATTAGGGAAAAATAATAAATAAACTAAGGCAACCTCATACTTCAATAAGTTAGAGCATCAGGTTCAAATTAACTTTAGGATATTTGTTATTATAATCCAATAAGATAATAACAAATATATATCCCATAAAATAATATTCTATTAGGATTTCATATCCAACCATAATTAGAAACCAAAAATCCAACTGTTATATTTTTGTAAACATTATGTTACAATATAACAATGTTTTATTTGTGTAAAAATTGTAAATATATATAAGGCAGAGTATATTCACAAGGACAATATGGTAAAGAATGATAAATATTAATGGATTGAGCTAATGAAGTGTGTACAAAAGAGATTTACCTAAGAATAGAGAAAGGAAGTTGAGATGAAGAGAAGAAAATGCATAAATAAAGAAAGATAGTGTTAGTACCATTGCACTTGCATGCACACCCACCTAGAAAGAGAGAGGATAGAAATCCAACAAATCCCTTACTTAATTTAAATATTAAATCTTTACATAGTTAAGACACCAAAATAAGAAAAAACCCATAACTATAAATTCCATTTTGGGTAAAAAAAAAGTAAAAAATTTAAACACTGTCATTTATGGGTATAAAGAAATAGTTTTAAATCCAACCTAAAGAAAGAAAATTTCTATACTTTCACATTAGAAACAAACACCTAATTCTTACACATTTTCATAATTCCAATCTTATAAACACCGAATTACTATTGCACTAAAGGCATTAATCATTTTAATTCATAATCGCTACCATCGCAACTTCAAAATTCAATCTCACATACTAATACGCAACTAAAAAAACAAATTAACAAAATTCAAACATGCTCAAACATAATCCAAAAATAGTAATTCAATTAAACAACAAAATCTTAAAAAATTCTCAAACCCTAACATGTTTAGTAACTTATAACCCAACTTTCAAAAACTTCCAAACAACATTATACAAAAATATAACAAACAAAGAAGAGAGAGGAACACATACTTGGGCATAAAACAACAAATGCACGTATATGGAGATGAAGATTGAGACTGAGGAAGAAATAAAGAGAGTAAGAGAGAGTGTGAGAGAGAGGGAGGAAAAGAGTGTAAGAGAGGGAGCCAAATATAGAGGGAAAAAGAGAGATAGATAACAATAGAAAAAGTATGAGTAGCAAAGCATAAGAGAGAGTGAAAGAAAGGAAAGGGATGTGCCATAAAGAAGAATAATGAAAAGACAACAAATACATGTCATTTCATTATTTCTTTTTAGTGACAAATAATATGTTGCTAAGAATAAGCGAAATGACATGTATTTGTTACCATCTCACTTTGATTGTATGTCAACAAACACAATATGTCACTAAGTACATGCCTTGATTGTTAGCGATGGACAAATATCCATCTTTAACTAGTTATGGATAGTCCCTTTTCGCTATTACGTAACTGCACCTCTATATTAGCAACAAATTTAAGGTCTATCGCTAGTTAGCGATAGTTCCTTCAGTCACTAAACTCCCTAACATATTTAACACCAACACCTTGCTAATACTTAACTATGAATATGATTTCATCGCTAATATTTATCATGAATTTATTGTTATTTCATCGCCATTTTACATGCCATAAGATAGTGCCAATCTTTGTAATGGATCAACTATAGACTTTAGTTTCATTGCCATTATTTGTCATTATTTCATTGGGATTTCATCACTACTTCCATTCCTCACTATTCTATTGCTATTTTGTCAGAAATTAAGGATGGAAAAGAAATCCATCGCTAATTTTCATTAGTAATTAACACCTTTCTCATAGTGAAATAAAATAGCTGAAAAAATATAATTAAAACAAAAAAAAAGTAATAAATAGATAACTCTTATCTATAGGACTATTTTATAGATGGATGCAAAACAACAATTTACAGAATTTTATATTATTGATAAGATATCATAAGTTTTCTTCTACCTATGCTAACTAATGACATATGTTTATTCTTTGTAGCTACTTTAGGAAAATTATTTTTTTAATTATCATACTCAGGCTGACATCATGAATGATGTTTTTTGGCTATCCATTTACAAGATACTTCTAGAAAGATCCATTTTCATCTTACCTTTTTTGTTATTTTTATATAACAATTTGGCATGTACTTGTTACTTGAATTCACTAGCTCTCTTTCAAATCTCAAAGGTTTCATATTTGAAATTTAAACTAGCATATTTATCTATTAATTTTAGAAATAATTTTCTTGCTTATTTATGTCCTATTGTGATTATTTCAAGTATTTTATCTACAACATCTTTGTACTTCATAGTGACAAACAATCCCATCTCTGAGAATGACATATGTTTATCATATGCAATGTTTACTAAAATAAACATTAAGAAAAATCTATACAAAGAGCCTTATTGATTAACTTTGCTTCTACACGCCTCCACTTGACTTTCATATCTTAATTATTTAATTTTGCGATTCTATGAACTGTTTAACTTAAACATGATATAGATTTTATATTTTATAAGGATATTAGACCTTGCAATTATATTGATAATCTAGAATGAAACATAATTTGATTTATCTTTTAAAAATCTCAAAGCTACATGCACAATTTTCAAAAATGATGAACATAGAAATTTATTATCTCTTTTAACTTCAAAATCATTGTTAGTCTACCCTTAGCAAACATGATACTTTTTTTGACATATTTGATTCAACTTATAGACCCAGTTATCCATAGGATTGTCAATGCATGTAAAGATGTAACATAAAACACTTTTAAAGAGAACGATCTATCAAATCTATCATTTTCTTCCTTACAGAGTAGCTTATATCAGGAGGAAGTAGTTTGATCTTTTTTGCTAGAAGGTTTCTTTTGCATGAAACATGCTGAAGAGATTATTTTTCAATTGTCTAATGTATAACACGTTGTCTTTTTAGTGTTATAATAAACATGATAACTTCATTTGTAATGTGTTAGATTTGTTAAAAATTTCTTTTCAAGATCTACCATTTATGTCCTGCATAAATTGCAAATTCATCTTATAAATATCAAGATTTTTAACATCTTTTGAAAAATTAGGTTCTAAAAACCTCAGACATTTTTACTCCCATCAAATTACTAGTTTCTAATGATCTTTATCACTAAATTCTAATTTATATCCTCTTTAAGAGGATTTCACTTTAGATCTCATTCTAGTTGTGTGAGCAAAGCTCTTTATGCAGGTTCATCTAACAAATCCTCATCAAAGTCATAATTAAGGATTTCTTCTCTAAAGTTATCTCTTAACTCATCCTCCATAGGAGTTAGGTTTGGAGTCTATTGCGACTTATTAGCATTTTCATTAGCCTTGTGACTTAAAATGTCACTACTAGCAATTTTAGAGCTTTTACTGCTCTCCTTTTTTAAAGGAGTTAGGCATTTTAGACTTTTAAAGTTGTCTATTTCATTGTTACCTTTTTTATTATAGTCAATCTAAGCTTAAAGATCAATTTTTAGTGAGATGTCATGTTTAGCATTAACTTTTCAATATAAACTTCTTGGATCTTCTTCTCATGTCTTAAACACTAAAGGTGTGGACCAAAGTTAGTCAAACTTAATGAAACCTTATTTTTTTTAATCTTGAAAAGTTAGATTAAAGGTTGCTAATATGTTTACCAAGTGTTATTTTTGCATAAAATAAGTTTAGAATAAGTTAGAACATCATGAAGTTAGCAAAATCTCCAAGTACAAAAATTGAACTATAACTTGACGTTGTACCCAAGAAAACTAAGTCACGAGTGCCATCATGAAGTCACTATCACAATTCAATGTTTCCATGGAACTAAAAATAGTAGGCTAGAATGTGAATCATGACCACATCATAAACTGTGAAAGATGAATCATGATCACAAATAATGAGTCGCAAGTGCAACCTACAAGCCTCAAGAAAAAAGCTACAATGGTTAGCTGAAAGCCAATTAGAGCAAGCTATGTATCAATTAGCCGTTTGGCAAGTTTAAAGATCACACTTGTAAAGCTAAAGGCACAACTATGTTTAGGCAAGCTAAGCACATTCAAAGTCATGACTCCTAATCCAGTGTAATAAGCAAATTACAACTAAGACAATAAACTTGCAGTCGTGATCTTCATAAAGAATTAAAGTGTTGAAATGATAAGCCAAAGTATCTAATTGAAGAAAGCCATATGTTAACTAGCCATTAGATCCATTTAAAGATCATAACCATAAAAAAGGAATCTTGACCACTAAATATGAATCACAACCATGATTAAGGCATCAGTGCCATGAAATTCACTTAATAAGTATTAAATACAAGACTTCCTGCGATAACCTTAAAGATTTACACCTAGATTATAAGTAATGGCTATTTGGTATTGTAAACTATAAATACTATACCAAATGGCCTTTAATGCAAAGCGTTTAATTTATCTAAACTCTTACAAATTGATTTCTCAAAGCCTCATTCTTTAATTTATTTATATTTTAGTTGTTAGGTTGCTTTGAATGCACTTTAAGATTTAGTATGAGCATAAACACTTGTAATTAAGGGTTGAGAGTGAGCTTAGGTTAGGAAAACTCTTGTAAGATTGTGTGTTAGCCTTAAACACAAGTCATACTTAGCTTAAGTGTGAGCTTGTAAAACTCCTTTGTAAAGTTTAAGTGATAGTTAATTTTCAATTAGAAAATTAGAAAATGGATGTAGGGTATACTTAAACCACTATAAAACCTTTGTGTCTCAATCTTTTGTCTTCCCCTTTCTTAATGTAAATATCCTACTTAATAAAATTTTTAAATTTGCTACTAATGTAACTCTTTTCTTAGTGTGCAAAGGCTAATAAAAAGTATTAGAGCTAAGTCTCATCCTTGAATGCTTAATTGCTTGAGTAAAGATCAAGCTAATAAAAGGATCCATTATCACCTTAAATCACATTTTGATGGGAATGATTATGCCTATTGAAAATATAGAATGGAAGTATATCTAGATAGTAACATTATTAATGTTTGATATAGTGTTATTCAAGAATGGAAGCCACCCACCAAAATGGTAGATGACATTGAAAAGCCTATTCCAAAACAAGAATCGATTAAAGCATAAAAAAAGAATAAATGGTAAAAACAAAAAAACATTGGCAATCCTTCTAAGTGCTCTCTCTAGAGAAGAGTGTGGTAGAGTCTAACATTGTCAAAATGTGTATGGCATTTGGAAGGTCTTCGAGAATTACCATAAAGAAATAATGAAAGTTAAGTCAAGAAAGATACAAATGCATGCAAGGAGTATGAGCTCTTCATGATGAAACCAAACGATAGCATAACCAACATGACTAATAGGCTCATTAACTTAATCAATAATATGGAGAATCTGGGAAGACAAATAGCCTTAGTTGATGTCAACCACACAATCCTTAGAGTTCTTCCATTGGAAAAATTTGGAGCAAAGGTGGCCAATATAAAATAAGCTAATAAAAAGGAGAACTTTGAAAATTATTATTTAGAAAATGGAATTCCCATAATTTTTTAGCTCTTAGAACACCATAATAAAATGGTGTTATACAGAGGAAAAATAGAACATTGGTATATGTGGCTAGGATTAGGCTCAATGAGTATTCACTTCCTACTTATTTTTGGGCTAAAGTCATCAAAACTTCTTATTATATTTAAAACTATGTTTTCAAAAGAGCCATTTTGAACAAAAGCTCTTATGATTTATGGATTGCAAAAAACCCCTAAAATCTCATACCTTAAAGTGTTTGGTTGTAAGTGATGCATATTAAACACCAAGGACAACTTTAGAAAATTAATGTCCAAAATTGAGGAAGGAATCTTCTTAGGCTATTCCATCACTAGAAAGACTTATAGAGTGTTTAATAAAAAGCCCATAATTGCTGAAGAGTCAATGAATGTTATTTTTTTTATGAATCTAGTAAACTTATCTTGGGAAAGGTTCTTTTGTTGATAATCTTGTCAGCGAGTTTGAAAACCTTGAAATTACAACTCCAACTCAAAGGAAGAAGAAGTTGGAGAGGAGAATCAATAAGAAATTAAAGTTCAACCTTAATAAGAAACGGGCCAAGTCTAAGAGCTGCCCAAGGAATGAAAGTACCCTAAGAATCATCCAAAAGAGCTTATCATTGGGGAAAATTCAAAGGGTACAAGTATTAGATCACATTTTAAATCCTTTCATAATAATCTTGCCTCTGTTTCTCAAATTAAGCAAAAAATCTTTTAATAAGGCCCTTAATGATGAGAGTTGGGTGATTGTTATGCAAAAGAAACTCAACTAATTTGAGAGAAATAAAGTTTGAGAACTTATTCCTAAACCCAAATATCATCTGATTGTTAGATGTTAATGGGTGCTTATAAACAAATTAGATGAGCATGGTTCCATTGTAAAGGAATAAAAATAGATTGGTTGACAAAGGGTACAACTAAGAGAAAAACATTGATTATGATGAAACCTTTGTACTCAGAGCAAGATCAAAGGCTATTAGTGTTTTACTTACTTATGCTTGCCATATGAATTTCAAATTGCTTCAAATGTATGTTAATAGTGCATTTTTGAATGGTTTTACTTAAGTGGAAGTTTATATTGAACAACCTTCTAGATTTGAGCATCATGAGTTTCCTAATCATGTTTTTAGATTCAATAAAGTTTTATATGTTAGAAACAAACTCTTAGAGCTTGGTATAAAAGGCTTAATTCTTTGCTTTTAAAAAAGGCAAGGTTGATGCAATTCCTTTTGTAAAAAAGCATAATAGTGCCCCACTTATTATTCAAATTTATATTGATGACATTGTGTTTAGTGGCACTAATGAATCTCTTTGTGAAAAGTTTGCTAAGTGTATGACTAAGGAGTTTGAAATGAGCATGATGGGGGACCTCAAATTCTTTATTGGCCTTTAAATCAATCAATGTAAAGAAGAGATCTCCATCAATAAATCTAAATATACTAAAAAGCTTCTCTAGAACTTTGGAATGGATGGTTGCAAAAGTGCCAAAACATCAATGAGCTTAACAATAAAGCTTGGCAAAGATGAATCAGGTAAGGAAATTAATAAGAACAAATAGAGAGGTGGGTTCATTTACTTATCTTACTGCCTCTAAACTTGATATTATGCATAGTGTGTACCTTTATGCTACATTTCAATCTTGTCCTAAACAATCTCATTTCCATATGGTTAAGAGAATTTTGAAATATTTGTGTTTACATTTAGGAATGTAGCATCCTGAGAACACCTCGTTTTGCATTAATGGTTACTTAGATATAGATTATGTGGGTAGCTTATTAGATAGAAAAAAAAGCTTTCAAAGCTTGCCAATTTACTAATGAGTGCTTAGTTTCTTGGTTTAGCAAGAAGCAAGTAATGGTTGCCTTGTCTAATATCAAAGTGGAATATGTAGCAATGGGTTATTGTTGCACATAAATCCTTTAAATAAAGTAACAACTTAAGGACTATGGCAAAGTAGTTGATTATAGACCCATAAAATGTGACAAAACAAGTGCTATTAATCATTTAAAGAATCCCATCCAACATTATAGAAGCAAACACATAAAGATTATACATTTTTCTTAAGAGACCATGTGCAAAATGGTGATGTTGTATTAGAATTTATTAATACAACAAACTAATTAGTTGATAGTTTCATCAAACCCCTTAATAAAGAGATATTGAACTTTACTAAGAGAGAAAAAGGGATGCTAGATAGCAGCTCTTTAAGTTAAAATGTTTATCAAAAGTTGCATTAATTGATGTTTGATCTATTATTGCTATATGTATGTTCTTATACTTGATTTGTTTAGATATATGAGTTGAAAATAATTGATTTTATTACATATGAATTTTTCTATATTCATAAGTGCTAATCAATCATCTATACATTAAGTTAATCATTTACTCAAAGGCCAATGATAAAAAATTTTATGTTTTAACTTATTTTTCTCAACTGACCTAGAAATCAAGATCGAGAAAGCCTTTTCATGGTCACACTTTAGAGTTCATCTAGCAATAGGAGTCATTTCAAATTTCATGACTGTTACAGTAGTTTCACACTCGTGACATTTGATATTTTAGCTAGGTTAAAGAGCATATATGACATTTGACTTTTTAGTGATTGTTAAACACAATTTTCTAAATTATGGTCATTACCAGGTATTTGTGGTTGTGATCTTTCAAATTTATAATCAATTTTTTAATCACTATATAATGTTTAGTTTTGCATTAAATGCACCATTTAACTATTTCACCTTCTTAAGTTGATACAAGCCCCTCAACAATAATTTCACTCAATTTTTCCACTCTATCTTCCTTTTCTAAACACTTACGCTTAAAATTTTTTCTCTTCTCTCATACAACTTTTTTATCTCTTCTAGTCTTATTCTACCTTTCTATCTTTCTCTTTCCATTACTGTGGTCCTTGAACTAAGGTTCACTATATAAGCTAAAGGGAATGCTCCTATGACCTCCCAACCTCATCAAATTTCTCCCTTAGACTTTATAAGAGGAATAACTTAAGAGGAGAAATAAAAGTATAAGAAAATAAAAGGTAAACTAATAGTCCCTAACAAAATCCCAAGCTTATTTGCTCTGGAGGCCCTTAAACTTAAGGAAACCATCATGGCATACCTTCATAACCTCTCTTCGAAGAAATTGTCTTTGTGGAAGAAATAGGATATGATAAACTAATAAGAGAGTTTATTACCACCATGGAGATTGAAAGGAAGCAAACCCATGAATTAGGTGCTTATGGGATCTTTTTTAGGTTTTCTAGGACTCACTATAAGATCAGGCTTAAGGACCTCATGAGGTTATTTGGACTTTAAACTGAGGAGATGTGGAACTTAAATGATATGCACATAAGTTTTAATGACTTTTGGAAAGAAATTTCATTAAGAAAAGACATGACATCAAATCTTCTCTCTTTAAAAACATTTCTTCCTTACCTCTATGGATTCTCCATGAAATTATTATCCTTTCTTTTTATCAATGTTAGAGGGATGAGAATAAAAAAGTTAGCTAAATGAACCTCTTATTTTGCTTTAACTTTGTTAAAAGCAAACCTATCCAAATTGCAAGGTTCTTAGCTTACCAATTTGCCTATCTTGTAAAATCTAAGCATGGTTAAATCATTATTTCCTCCCATATTAACTCAATTGTTAAACATGTTCTTACATTGATCCTTTCAAACCATGCCTTCCTCAAGGCCTTTTACACTAGTGGATCCAACTTAATTGACCTACCTTACATGATAACTGTTAAAGACATTAGGTCTAACACCTTTGAAAACCTCCTTGGGGCTCATGGGGTATGTAAGTGCCTCAATTTCATGGTTGCATTCAAATGAATGGCATCTTTCTTACGACTCCTAATGATTTAACAACCATTAAAGGGTCGAAAGGATGAGGATCATACATTGGTACAACCTCAATTTATGGTACACACTTGGGATCACCAAGGGATCTTTTAAGAATGCCCATGAATGTTTAAAGCCATATTTTGAGTGATCAAATGGTCAACAAGGGCATAAAGCTGGGTACTACGTAGGTGCCACCCCTAAGTCAAAAAGGATTTGCCATCAAACTTTGGTTGGGATAAAATTTTGAGTAAAGATGAATTTTCAACCTAATAAGTCAATTAAAATGCCCAATTCATCTTCACCTCATCAGAGATTTGATTAGGGAATTGGGTATAGTGTGAAAAAGAGGTTAGGCACATCTAAATTGCTTGAATTTAGGGATATAGCCTTTGGGCATCTTCAGTTCACAATTACAACATTAGCCATGTTATTAATTAGTCAAATTTAATGGTCCTAATGCTTTCATCTACTACATCTCAAGTCAAGCATGGCATTAATTCATTGCAAACACTCACTATGGGAAGGGGGATACATACATGGTTTCAAAATGGGGTTTAGCATGCATTAATATAAATTTTAAATGTAACATATGCATCTCAACTTGTTAAGAGAAAACAAGTGCTAGTACTAATTCATAATCAAGATAAGGCCTAAACTACTCCTATAACCTTATGAAATCATTAATTATAACAAAGATTTTCCATCAAATTTAAATGGTGAATTACTGACCCTATCATGTTCATGGGTAGCAAATACATCTAACTCTAAGTTAGAGGGACCTAGTCATGCATTTGTATCCATTATTCATGTTATTAATAAGATAAAAGGGGGAAATTAAACATGTAATATAAGTATGAAATATAGCAAGAATAATAAGAACATATGGTGCATGGTTTAAAGGGGAAGCATATGAAAGATGAGAAGGCCATTGGAAAGGATTGAAATTGCCACTTTTGGAATTGTAGGATCATATATCCTCATCCAATGATGCTTTAATGGAGCTCTTTCATGTCAAGGGCATCTTGAATATATCTCTAGCCATAAGTGAAGGCTATAAGATACCAAGGATAGAGGTGAGACATTCAAAAGGGTATAAACAAGGCAAAGAATCCAAATAATCAACTAATAACACAAATAAAAGAAATGGAGTTCTAAGGCAATTAGCCCTTTCCTCATTAATTATAAAGTCACCAAAATGGTATGGAGGAGAAAAAGAATGAGTTAAGTAGCTAACCACTCTTCCCTCATAGTAGGAAAGGCAAAAACACATCTTATAAAAGATAAGATAAGCAATCATTAAAACAAAGTGGAATCATAGGGTCATAAGGGGTGAAAACAATTCTCTTAATCACATTCCTAGAAACATAAACATAAACACTTAAAAAGAAAAGGTGGGAGAAGAAGCACAGAGTATGAAGTCTAGAAACATCAAATTCATTAGATGAAATCCCTTTTTATTTGTCATAGCTCTTTATATTAAGAGAAATGGGTCATAGGTGTTAATACCTATCTATATTTGTTATTAGAACTTATAAGAAAACCCTCTGAAACCTTAAAACCTAAAAAGAAACAAAAGAAGAAAGGGAAAGAAAATTATTAACTATAATGAACTATGGTTATACAAACTAACTAGTGGTTTGTACAACCAAGCTAGTGATCTGTATAAACTATAAAAAAGTCTATACAAACCTTTGGCATTGCAACAACTAAAAAAATGGAAGAAAAGAAGAAAAATGAGAAGTAGATGAGAGATTAAAGTCTTAGATGCCCTTTTTGGTATGCCTTGCCTTAGAGGCACTTAAATTATGAAGAATCCTCTAATATGCAAAAGAAATAATGCAAATGAGTCACAAAATCTTAATTTATACCTTGAATCCTGGTTTAGAAATTTTTTTGTATGTTAAGGGAGTTTAGATGGTGTTGAGAATGAATTTAAAGAGAGTATCACTAGAGTTTCAAGCCTCTCCCTCTCTCTCTTAATGGGAGAGGTATTTATAGAGGTGATGAGGGTGCACCTAAGGCAAATGGCTCGAGTTGAACTCAATCCTTAAGCTTTAGTAGAAAGGCTCAAAGAATCTTTTAGAGAATTAGTGTTTTAAGTTCTATGTATAAGGAGTTGGTTGTATAGCCATTTAAAAGTTAAAAGAACAATTGTTCCAAAAGGTTCTCTCTATTATTGTTCCTTAAAGGCTTTCAAGTATAGGTTTGATTTAAAGGTGGGTTTGATTCATGATTTCTTCCAAGCTTTTATTTTTTTCCCCTCTTTTGTAATGTTTCATACAATCTTTTAGGGATAATTCAAGTTGTTTTCTCATTATTGGGTTTACATCCTAAGGCTTAAAATCCAATACTTATAGCGTAAAGGCTCAAAAGGAAGTGAGAACCAAAAAGAGATCTGTAGTGATCATACAAGAGGGTCTTAGTAAGGATGTGCCCCCTATAAGAGAAGCAACAAACTCTACCCACTCAAACTTTATTTCAAATTACCTTAGAGTCCATTGATAATAAATTGGATAAGTTGTTTAAAATATTTGGTCTTTTAGGTCATTTATATGGTGACATTGTATAAATCCAAAGAAAATTAGAGATTCCCTAATGTTATCCCTAAGATTGTAATGAATGGAGTGATGAGGATGAATGGTTTTTCCTATCTTGTATTCGTTCTTATTTCACTTATTTATTTCATTTTGAAATATGTAGTTAGGCTTATCTCTGTAATGATCATATATATAATTTTCTTCTATTAATGAAAGTTTAGTTTTTATGTTTGTTTGATTTCCATTTTCTTCTTGAATGAATGGTTACTTATTTCTTGCATATGGTTGATTCTTTATTAAATGGATGATTAAATGATATATATGTTTCTATTCATCTAATTGCTTCCCTTTGTATATAACTTGTGCTTCAACCCCCTAACTCTTTTTCATCTTGACAAAGAGGGACAAATATCCATGCAAAGTAAAATATTGATACATTGAGAGATATATATGATAAAGGGAAAGGTATAAAGTTAACATATTAAGGGGGAGAATAATTTTTACTTATACCTTGTATGTTCCATATAATGAGATATGATATATAAACTTAAATGGAACTTATTGTACCTTTCAAAAATCATGTGATAGGTATTGTAAACGTAATAAAAATTATTTTTCTTTATAAAATCAATCTAAGTTGTTAAAAAAAAAAGAGATTAATGACCTAAGTTGGTCAAACCTTATTTTTTATATTGACAAGTTAGATTAAAAGCTATTAATATGTTTGCGAAGTATTGTTTTTACAGGAAATAAGTTTAGAATAAGTTACAGCATCACAAATCAGTAAAATCTCCAAGTATAAAAACTGACTTATAAATCGCGATTAACACAAGGATGTTGTGCCAAGGAAAATTGAGTCATAACCATCATCATGAAGTTGCAACGATGGTTCAATGTTTCCATGGAACCAAAAATGGCATGCCAAAGTGCGTCCTCTGTCGTGACCACATTGCAAAAAATGAAAAATGAATTATGATTGAAAGCAATGAATTATAATTGAGATCTTCAAACCTCAATAAAAATGCTATAATAGTTCATTGAGAAGCCTATTAAAGCATGCCATATATCAACTAGCCATTTAGCAAGTTGGAAGATCATGTCGTTGGAGAAAAAGGCATTATTGTGATCATAGAACTCCAAATGACACAATTAGGTAGACCAAAACACATTCAAAGTGGTGACTCCCTAATCTAACATGATAAGCAAATCGTGACCGAGATAATAAACTTGTGACCATTTTCTTCATAATGAATTGAGGTTTTGGAATAGTTAGCCAAAGTATCTAATTACAGAAAGCTACATGTCAACTAGACATTAGATACATTCAAAGATCATAACTATGAAAAATGAATTATGACTGCCAAATATGAATCATGACCATGATTGAAGCATTGTCATTGCGAAATTCATCTAACAAGGATTAAATATAAGATTTCCTACCATAACTTTGGAGATTTGCACCTAGATTATAAGTAATGGCTAATTAGTTATTATAAATTATAAATACTCCACCAAATGGCCTTCAATGCAAAAGAATAACATTTATATACCCAAACTCGTGAATTGATTTCTCAAAACCTCATTCTTTAATTTATTTATACTTTGGTTATTAGGTTTCTTTGAATGCACTTGTGAGATTTAATATGAGCATAAATACTTGTAATTAAGGGTTAAGAGTGAGCCTAGGTTAGGAAAACAATTATGAAATTATGTGTTAGCCTCAAACACAAGTTATACTTAGGTTAATTGTGAGCCTAAACATTAAGTTATACTTGGGTTAATTGTAAGCCTAAACACTAAGTTAGGGAGTGAGTTTGTAAAACTCATTTCCATAGTTTAAGTGATAGAGAATTCCTGATTGGATAATTTAAAAGTGGATGTAGGGTTGGTTAATGTTCGAACTAATATAAAATCTTTAAGTCTTAATATTCTTTCTTCCCTCCTTTCTTAATTTAAATTTCCTACACACTAAAATTTCTAAAATTGCCACCAATTCAAACTCCTTTCTTAGTGCACAAGGGCTAACAAAAGGTTTATTCTTTCCTATATTTTTGTTCTTTCAAACTAAAAGCTTATTTCCTTTATTTTGTTTGTTAGCTTTTTAAAGACTAACAAGTTCCTTAAAACTCATTGTTTCAATTTTTCTTTGACATTCTAAGGTGAAGTGTCTTTAATGTTTAGACAACCCATAAATATCATCTTTCAAAGCTTCTATTCTTCCTTAGTCTTTTACCAGTGATAGCTTGAACTTTAATTCTACCAATTCTCTTAAATATTGAGATATTACTTTTAAGCATATCCCTTTAATATGTTTGTCCTTTATAATAGGACTAATCTATAAGATCAAAAAATTCATGTGAAAGAGAATTAGCTATTACATTTTTATTCTATATCAAATTTATAATAATTAAATCATTCTTGCAACCTCAAAAGTCTAGTTTACTAGCCACTTTGAAGTTCGTATTCATGAATTTCTATTTTGAGTAAAAACCTTTTCAGAGCTAAGAAGATGTAAAATTCTCTAATACCATTTTTTTTTACAACTAATACATCCATCCTAGAGATTAGGTATGTAGTTTTTACTCTTGTAACAGTTTTAGACCAATCTCAGCACTATACCACAAAACTTAGCTAAAGCATTTGTCTATAAGATTGACTCATTTTCATCAGAAGACAAATTTAAACAAGTTAGATTTTGCATTTTTTGTTTTATCTTTCTGACATCCTAAATTCAAGGATTATTAGGATTATTATTAAAGGTTTTCTTAGTTCATATTTATGAATTTGTTCATGAATTTTTGTTTTGTGCACAAACCTTTTTAGAGCTAAAAAGATGCAAAATGCTATAATACCATTTTTTATAACTAATACATCCTTCCTAAAGATTAGGTATGTAGTTTTAGCTCTTATAAAAGTTTCAGAACAATCTCATCACTACACCATAACACTTAGCTAAAGTATTTGTCTCTAAGACTAACTTTTTCGCATCAAAAAACAAATTTAAATAAGTCAGATTTTCCCTTTTTTTTAAAAAAAAAACTTTTTTGACATCCTAAGCATATTTATTGTCCTAAATTCAAGGATTATTATCAGAGATTTTCTTAGTTCATATTCATGAATTCTTATTTTAATCATAATCTTTTTAGAACTAAAAAGATGTAAAATGCTCTAATACCTTTTTTTACAGCTAATACATTCGTCCTAGAGATTAGGTATGTAGTTTTTACTCCTACAAATGTTTCAGACCAATCTCAACACTATACCACAACACTTAGCTAACACATTTGTCTTTAAGATTGACTTATTTACATAAGAAGACAAATTTAAATAAGTTAGATTTTGCATTTTTTCTTTTACCTTTTGGATATCCTAAGTACATTTATCATCATAAATTCAAAGATTATTATTAGAGGTTTTCTTAGTTCATATTTATGAATTTGTTTATGAATTTCTACTTTTTAGCACAAACCTTTTTAGAGCTAAAAAGATGTAAAATGCTATAATACCATTTTTTGTAGCTAATACATCCTTCCTAAAGATTAGGTATGTAGTTTTTTCTATTATAAAAGTTTCAGGCCAATCTCAGCACTATACATAACACTTAGCTAAAATATTTGTCTCAAAGATTGACTTATTTACATAAGCAGACAAATTTAAATAATTAGATTTTCCATTTTTTTCTTTTATCTTTTTGATATCCTAAGTGTATTTATCATACTAAATTCAAGGATTATTATTAGAGGTTTTCTTAGTTCATATTTATGAATTTGTTCATGAATTTCTATTTTGTTCACAAACTTTAGAGCTAAAAAGATGTAAAATGCTATAATACCCATTTTTTTTATAGCTAATACATCCTTCCAAAAGATTAGGTATGTAGTTTTTGCTCTTATAAAAGTTTCAGACCAATCTCAACACTATACCATAACACTTAGCGAAAGCATTTGTCTCTAAGAATAACTTATTTGCATCAAAAGACAAATTTAAATAAGTCCAATTTTCCTCTTTTTTTTTTTAAAAAAAAACTTTTGTGACTTCCTAAGTATATTTATTGTCCCAAGTTCAAGCATTATTATTAAAGGTTTTCTTAGTTCATATTCATGAATTCGTTCATGAATTTCTATTTTAAGCATAACCTTTTTAGAGCTAAGAAGATGTAAAATGCTCTAATACCAATTTTTACAGCTAATGCATCCTTCCTATAAATTAGGTATGTAGTTTTTGCTCTTATAAAAGTTTCATACCAATCTCAGTACTGTACGACAACACTTAGCTAAAGCATTTATCTTTAAGACTGTCTTATTAGCATTAGAAGACAAATTTAAATAAGTTACATTTTGTGTTTAACATTTTGACATCCTAAGTGTATTTACCATCCCAAATTTAAGGATTTTTATTAGAGGTTTTCTTAATTATTCTTCCTATGTATTTGAAAAGATTTCATGAATGCTCTAACATATTAAGTCCATAAAATCTTTGTACTTGCTTCCTATATTCAAATTTAACAAAAAATTTAATAATTTTTTTAAAGATATGGCTTTATAACTAGATTTTACCTTTTGTCATTTCTATCCTAAAAATTTAACCACTTTTTGAAATTATTCTATTTTCTTTTTAGATAGAATTATACATTTCTATTTAAAGCTATCTACCACTTGTTCAAGGTGACACATATGTTCATTTTCAATATTGCTAAAGACTAAAACATCGTCTACACAAATCACATAAATTTTTTTTGATGCCTTAAAGACATTATCCATTTTATGTTGAAATATGCTTATATCATTTTTTAGGTTGAATGACATAACTAACATTCATACATTCCTTAAGAATCATTAAATTTGTTAGAGGTGTTGAATCTTTCTCCATTCTTACTTGACAATAACCACATTTTAAATGAAATGTAGAAAATTAAGAAAGTTGTTTCAAACTTACCTTATTAATAATATCTCATGCTATTGGAATCTTATAGCGATCATCTTTTATAGCCTTATTTACTTGATGATAGTCCATAACTATTAGTTTTTTGCCTCACACCTACTATTTATAGTTAACTACAATAAAATTGGGACTAAAGTATATAATTTCACTATCTATATTCAAATATTTCTTAAGCAACTTAGGAATTTGGTTATTAAATTTCTCGATAATTTTATTTGTATATGTGATATTGCTAGCCCTAATGATAGTTTTTGGATCATTCAGTTCTAATTTATTTGTTATACCATCTATATCCTATAAATTTAATGGATCATCATTAAAGTTATCAACTAGTTTTACTAAGAAATTATCCTACTTTTTCCTTATTAATTGGATACTTTATCTAATAGATCACTTTATTATACCTTATATTGGTTAATACAATTTCTCATATTATCTTGTATCTTGATTTTTCTTCTTAAAAAAAAAAAAGCAAACTATTCAAGTTTTAAGACATTATGCTCACACTATGAAAGGGGTTCATAAGGAAATTATCCATACAACTCTAAAGCCTTCATAAGATATTTTTTAAAAAAAAAAAAAAAAATTGTTATTTGCTACTTTAGGGTTTTTAAGAGTTATGATTCTATACCACCTAGGGAGATATAGTCTTCATCTCAAACAAATTGTAGATTTTTCTTTTGGAGTTTAAAGAAAGCATTATTGACGATGAAATCATCATCAAGATTAAGGAATGTTAAGACCTTATTGTTGGTGAATTATCGTCCACTTTTGATAAATAAAACCTTCTATGCATAATGTGTAGTAAAACTCATATCTTTATTTATTATTTGCAAAATAATTGGTTGTCTAATGTTTTCCATAATTCATCAAGTAATTCATTAGGTCTACCATTACTAATTGCAGCCCTTTTGTCAACCAACTCATCTAAAGAATAGTTATAATAACCAAGAAACTTAAAATTTAAGAGAAATATATGCACTTGGATCAAGTTCCCTAATGTTGAACATGTCTTGGTGATGCTAGTGGAATTATAGAAACCATATTCCTCACTCTCTTAAAGGAATGGAATCTTGTAAGCTATCTATTGCATTTTGCTCATAACCTCGAATCATAGGAATATATTTTATTAATCTAATGTTTTCCTTACTACAATTATTGTTTGCATATATTGGTATATTGATTTTCCTATACCTAATTATAAGATGTCTATTTATAGATGATTGACTATCTTTATCTCTATGTTTAGGAGTCTCAACATGGCAACTATAGTAGTTAAC
>CATIWR010617533.1:0-32929 GCA_949677035.1 Omphalea diandra | reverse complement strand
GGGTATGTATTCTAGTCCTTTATATATTGCCCTAAATTTATTTTAACAATTCAAGCAGATTTCCAAAATTGACAAAGGGACTTAAATGAAGACAACATATCAATTGACTGATAATAAGAAATATTAATTAATTTTAGGAATTAAAAGTTGAATGTCTTAAGTAGTTCTAAATATTTTTTGAAACTAGTTCTAAATATTTTTTGAAACTAACCTAGTATTTACCTGCATAAAATAATTTCGAGTAAAAGTCTGCAATGCTGAAAGTGGACAATAATAAATAAAAATTCAAAAAGTAAAAGAATAAGGAGAGAAAACCTACTACACCTAAAGCTACTCCTGTCAGATGACGTTATAGGTTATAAATCGTTGACATGTCCCAACATGACTCAAAACCCACCAAAATTATCTTCACGATTGCATTCGCTAAAGGATTTACCCTTAGAAAACCCCAAACAACTCATAACTGCACTAAAGTGTCATAGATAGTCATGTCCTCATCGAAGAACTATTTGAGGTGTCAAACATTTGATGGTTAGATCCAACCATTGAAAAAATCCATAATCTAGGGGAAAAAACTAAAAGATCTAAGTTTAGAGAATTCTAGTGAGATAAAATAGGAGAGAAGAGGACCAAAAAAGCGAATAAGGCTGCCACCTTTTTGCCACCTTATATATAGGGACTTATATGCATAAACAATTAATATCCCTCTGTATATCATAGTTTGTTGTCCCTTCATTTTTCAGATGAAGTCCCGTCAAGTTGGCTGTATAAACAATCAACAAGTTTATACAACCCACTAGAAATTAATAGAAAAAAAAGAGGAAAAAGAGAAAAGAAAGAATATCCTAAGGTAGAATTGCAAAATTACCCTGGCATCATCAAATCCTAGAAAGACCAATCCAACCTTTAAGCTGCCTCACAAAATTACCATAATACCATTAAAATGATAGAATTACAACCCAAAGATACTAGAATAAATTCAGAGCATATTTTACTTTTTAAAAGGCTATCCCAACTAAGGACACTCACCTAACTAGATGCATAACAACATTAAGTTACAAGTAATTGCTCCAGTATAAGGGCATTTCCTCAATAGCTAAAAGGGCAATAATGACAAAAGTCCACTCCCAAGTAGTTAAAAAGGCTACAATGATACTAGACAATACTTTAATACATCAGAAGTGTGATTATAACATAAAATATTTTCTAAGAAAGTTAAAAAAGAACCATAATCCTTTGGTAAAAGGGCTAGGACATTTCAAATAGATTTAAGAACATTAATAGCTATAAGAAGGTTACTGCAAACATCCAAAACACTCTGGTACTTGTTAGAGAGCTACTAAAATAAGGCCTAGTATTTATTAGATGGCTGTTAGGACACCCAGTACCCCTTTAAAAGCTACTAGAAGCATATTGAATATTTGAAATGCACTAGTACTTGCAAAAGAGTTGTTAGGACACTAATGCTTATTAGAAAACTATTAGAACAAACTTTGGTACCTACTTGAAAAGCTATTAAAGAATTATATCCTATGGTATCCTTTTCAATAGTTACAATTTTGCATTGCTTTATTAAGTCTTATAGAAATGGACATTTCTCAAATGTCATTTTTTAAGTCCAACAAAGTAAGGGGCAAACTGTAAGCATTTCAGACCTTAGGATGCAACCCTAATGATGAAAACTATTAGAGTTAAAATGCAAAGAGAATTGCCAAAGAAAGAAGAACAAAATCCTTAAAAAGCCTTGGATCAAACCTCAAACTAACCCTAAGTCTACTTAGCCCAAAAGATTGAATCTACTAGCCCTGGTTTAATTGGCTATATAACTAACTTGGTTGGCGATACAGTGAACTACTTAGTTGTATAAGTAAGCCCTAGTCAATAAAAGATTATAGAACCTCACCCCTATAAATTATTAGTTGTATAGACCACTTTGAAACCCTAATTCCAAAACTTTTATGACATTTGCTTGGTATGGGTCATGACTAAGATGTAACCAAAACTACCTTAGCTCTGGTGCATCCCTTTCCTTATAAGTACCTCCTATTTTGAACAGAGGAGAGAGATTTGGATAAACATAAGAAAATTTTGCCAAAATTATTACTCAAAGCATTAAATCCATAAAAATTACATATTTGATCCATTGCACCAAAGATCTAAGGTAGAAAAGGCACTTTTGCAATTTATTCTCAAGAATTCCTATTGTATTTTAGAGGAGCAACTTGTAAACTAGGTACCTCTAAGGGCAAGAGAGACATCTAGAAGCATCCTAAACTCTAATCCCTTTTTCTCTTATACCCTTTCTTTTTTTTTTTCTCTATTTTCAAAAATCCAGTTTTGGTAGGTTGTATAGACCTTTTGTAGTTTGTATAGACCATTACTAGATTGTATAGACCACTAATTGGTCTATACAACCCAATTTTCCTAGCAACAGTTTTATGAAAATCATATTCTCTTATATCTAGTTCCTTCATTCTTTTTGGTAATTTGGGGTACCTTGGGAGCCAAAATGATAAAATATGAGGTAGACCTCATGGTCCATGACCTCTATTATGTCAAAATGTAAGGATAGGATTAAGGATTAACTTGCTTTCCTAAGTAAGACATCAATGATTTTATTGTATTTATGTTTAATTTCCTTAACCTAACTTTGAGCATTCCTTTTTTTTTATATATGATTTTGGCAATGATTAAGAAAGGGAATTCAAGTCCCTATGATCTTATGAGCTCATAATCTTCTTAGGGATCGTGGTCTAAGTTGACATTTTTATTCTTTTTTCATAAAAAAGGAGGTGTTACAAGCTCCATAACTTATTTATTTCTCTTCTTCCCATTTAAATGATTAAGTGGCTCTATTTTGGGGAGAAGCACTTATTCTTGATCACCTCTAGTATGTTAAATCTCATGAATAAAGTCTTTTTAATATGTTGGCCTTTCTCTTGAGTGTTTATTATGAGTATTATTGCCATTCTAGCCCTTCACGTGGCTAATAGCGTGCTTAGTGATGCTTTGGCTCCTTAAGAGCATATTATAGAGGAGGGTTTAATAACCTTAGGATTCCCTTTATCAAAATTCTTACCTTAGGCCTTTAAAATCCTCCAACTTGCTTTTGATTTCAAGTTTATGATCATTTTTTTTATTTGTTATGATTCATGTGTTTATGGTTCGTTTGTTATTATCATTATTACCATATGTTTCATATGATGTTAGGATGATTGAATGATGAATTTAGGACTTAGAAACATGCCTAGGATTCTTTACTTTAAAAGATGGTGAGATTATTGCTTGTATGAACCTTATTTTATTTACTTTGGTGATGCTTTTCGTGTATTGATAACTTACTTGTGTGCTTTCATAGATGTAAGTGCTTGTGTGTGCTTGACCATCAATGATGATCTTGATGATCATTATTTTGAATGTTGATTATGCATGATGATCTTTAGAATGGTTGATTGGTAGGCATAACCATCCCCTGACATGTTGCATAACCCCCATCCCTTTTGATATTTGTTTTGATGATGATTTGGCTTAATCAATTAGATTTTGTTAAAAACATGCCTAGAGGCATTAATCAGATTAATTAATAACAAGGATAAAATGGTAAAAAAATGAACCAAAGATGCTCAAAGACTGAATCCTAATATTTGGGTAGTTTAGAGGTGCCTACCTTCTTCCCCAAGTTATACTCAACTTTTGAACTTGATCTTTAATAATGAATTGGGGCATGTTTGATTAAAATTTTTCCTTACTCAAATTGTTGTCTCGATCGAAGTTATATGTTGACTCCATATTTCCAAAGGGATAACATAAATGTATTGTCCCACCTTAGTCCCTCATTGACCACCAAACTTGCAGTGAGGCCTAAAGGATCCCTTGTTAATCCTAGCATAAGCCACCATTTAAGGCTATTACTGAAGTATGACCCTATCCTCTCAATCCTCTATTGGTCGATAAAAGGATGAAGTTGCATGCAAGATTCCACTCGTTTGAGCATAACCATAAAATCTTAAGGTACTCATATAAGCTACCATATTCCTTTAATTATCGGGCTTAGAAAACTAAAAGAAAACCTAAAATCACAAAGGAAAGTAATAAAAAAGATTATTGTGAATTATGCATGTGAATAATATTTATAGTATATATAAACCAATTAATGGTCTTTACATACCATGTAGTAGTGTGCGTAGATAACTCAATGTCTATACATATCACTTGGTATGTATCATATAGATTAGAAAAAGAAGAAAAAGAGGAGAGGAGAAAAAAAATGAAAATGGGAACTCCTGGTATGGCCTAATTTTTATCTCTTAACCTTAGAGACACTACAAGTGTATGAATTTCTCTAAATGTGCAAATGAAACAATCATTAGAAAAAGCTAAGTTTGAGCTTTACCTTCAAGCACTAAGGTCAAAGTTAATGTCTTAGGGATTTCTATTGAGGAATAACTATTTTATGGTTGAGTTTTCAATTTGCTAGGGTCTTTTTATAGCTTTCTTAGCATCCCTTCTCATTTCTAAATGAAGAAAAAAGGTGCAACTGTGCCCCATGGCATAAATTGTACCTTATTCCTTCTCCTCTCTCTCACTCTCTAAAGATAAGACCAATGAATATTCTACAGTTTAGGGTTTAAAAGTTATCTATACAGACCAAGGATTATCTATATAAACCTTAAGTTGTTTGTACAACTATCTAAGCTTAATTGTACATTATTCTAGAAGCTTCTTACTATTGGACCTTGATGAATTATCTGTATAGACTATTAGCTATATGTGCATATCAATTTAGCTGGTTGTATAACCAACTATGTGATTGTATATACCACTTCTTCAATCCCTTATAGGCATTCTTTGTTTAGGATGTTTGAGAGGAAGGTTTGATTTATGGATCTTTCAAGCTTCTGCCCTTCCTTAGGCATTATTTCCCCCACCCTATTAGTGAAGGATTCAATTAATTTCTCATCATTAAGCTTGTATTTCAACAATCTATAATCTAATGCCTATAGTTTGCCCTTTGTATTGTAGGGCTTGAGAAATGACATTTGATAAATAATTATTATACAAGGCATAACTCGATTAAAAAAAAAGGATAGGTAAGGATACAATTTCCTTAATAGCTCTTATAGGAAGTACCAAGGTTCCTAACATCTATTTAGCAAGTAGCAAGGTTTTATTTCATCTTTTAGAAACCTATTAGTAAGTACTGAGACATATCATCTCCTTAATAACTTTATAGTAAGTACTAAAGCTCTTGGCAACTCTAGTAGGTATCAAGGTTGTATTTTCTCTTCTAATAACCCTCTAGCAAGTATTAGGGCAAACATCTCCTAATAGATCTAGCATGCACTAAGATTCTTGGTAACTCTCTAGTTGGTACTAAGGCTCCTCAGAGCTCTTTAGTAGGTACCAAGGTTGCATTCTATCTTTGAACAACCCTATGGCAAGTATTAGGACATGTCATCTCCTCAACAGTCCTTTAATAGGTACAAAAGCTCTTGACAATTCTTTAATAGGTGCCAAGGCTCCTAAAACTCTCTAGTATGTACTTAAGAGTGCTTTGACATAAGGGTTTTGCTCATTGAGGATTAAGAGGATGAGAGTCATACATTACTACAATCCCAAATGTTGCTATGTGTTTATGATTATTGGAGGATCCTTAATAAGGTATCTCATAAAGTAGAAATCCTTTTTTAATGTTTGGTTAGTCCATAATAAACCAAGGTAGGACAATATATTAGTACCATCCTTAATCAACATGGAGTTACAACCTAAATATGGTCAAGATAAAATTCTAGGCAAGGATAAATTTCAAGCCTACTTAAGTCATTTAAAAGGCCCAATCTATCATCACTCTATTAGAGATCAAGTTTAGGAATTAGGTATAGTGTGGAGAAGATTAGGCACCCCTAAACTACTTAGATTAAAGTATCCAACCTTTAAACATGTTTGGATCATAATTATAATTTTAATCTTGTTATTAATTAGTCTAGTCCCAAACATTTATCCAATGCATCACATATATCACATATTCCAAACATTATAAACATTCACACTAGAAAAGAGTACAAATATAATCTTAAATGGGGGTGGACATGCATAATCAATAAATATGCAAATTTAAGGTAAATGCATCTCTAACTATAAGAGAAAATGAAAATGTTAATACTACATCAAGATGATAGTGAAAGAAATAATATTACCCTAGGATTCATGATGCCACCAAACATACCACTATCCTACCTTATATCCTTCTCCAAGCTAAAGGACCTAGTTATGCATCTATGTCAAAAAACTAATATATCCATAATCTCATCATCACACTTTGAGCATAAGCACATTTAATTAGGTATCCTAAGTAAAGAATAAACACATAAAGATAATGAATAGAACTTAAACACGTGAATACAATAATAACATGTAAATGCATTTAAAGGATAATGCAGGCCTTAATCAAGTTACTAAATCATCAAATTGGATTCGTAGGATCATTAGATCCTTGTTCAAAGTAGTTTTAAAAGAGCTAAAACATCCCAAAGGGTACCACTAGTCATTAATAAGACCAGTATACCAAAATGATGAAAACATAAGAAATTTTAATAAGGCAAATAATGCATTATTATAAAGACATTAAACAAACTAAATTGGGATCACAAAGCCATAAATTCTCTTCCCATCATGCTTAAAGCTACCACTTAAAAGAAGAAAGTAAGGTGGTCAATCTAACAAGCTAGCAACTTTTTTTTTTTATCGTAAAGACAAAACTCACAAGAATGATAAATTAATCATAAACATAGAATATGGTCATAAGGTTCTTAAGACTGAAGTCCCTTCTCCCAATCATACATTAAACAACACGACAAAAAAGAAGAAGAAAATGCAATGAAGAAGTAGAACACCAATGCATTGAAAATCATGAAAATAATACCTTTTCATCATCATTATCCTATGTACATCAAGAATGGGGGTCCTAAGTTTGAAAACCCATCTTTATTCTACCACTAAAATTCATAACCCCTAAAAACACAAAAAGAATAAGAGGCAACAAGTAGAGAAAGAAGCATATGAAAATGAAAACTATTCCATAGTCAAAGTGGGCAGCATAAATCAACTGGTAATATGTACAATGTACTAAGTGGTATGTACAGACCAAAAAGAGATCTGTATAGACTAATGGGATTGAAACTTAGTAAAAGCAAAAAAAAAAAAAAAAGAAGAAGGGGAAGAAGGAGAAAGAGGATTTAGGTCCCTCGATATTCTTCTTTATTTTCTTGCCCTCAGAGGCATTTTATTGATGAATTTATCCTTCAAATAAAAAGGAGAATGTAAAAAAAAGTTCCATAGCCTTGAAGAATGCCTTAGATCTTTCATTTGGTAGGTTAAATGGTTAAATTTTTTTTAAAATGTTTTAAAGGGGTTTAATTAGAAATCTTGGTAGGGTAACACTATGTGTTCCAAAGCCTCCTATTCCTCTATCCAATATGAGGTATTTATATAAGAGAGGAGAATACGCTTGAGTCAAATGGCTTTGACTGCACATAATCTTTAACCTTTAGTAGTTAAGATTAAGAAAAGTTTTGAAATTAGGATTTTCAAATTGTTTTTATAGCTAGGAAAGGTTAGCTATACAACCAAGTGAACGTTAACAGTCAACTATTCAAAAATCTTATTTCTATTAGGGTGGGATACTTGGTTGCATAACCATCTATATGCTATTTTAGTGGGCTTTAAGTTGGGCTTAATATGGGTGGTGTGCTTGATTCGGGTGTGATCCGAGGTTTCTTCCAATCCTTATCCCTTCCTTTTAGCAACCCTTCCCACATTCTTTAGGGAATAATTTCAATAGTTTCTCATTACTAGGCTTACATCCTAAGGCCCAAAACATAGTACTAAGATTGCATTTTATTCTTCCAATAGCCTATTAATAAGTGTTAAGATGGATTTATATCTTAATTATGTTGTTTGACTAAATACTTTAATTATTATCCTTTGTTGCCCTTGTGAGTTTTTATCCTTTCAACAGATCTCTTACTATTTCTTAGCATTCCTTATAGTATCTCGTCCTTGTTCACTCTTTTAGCATTCTTCTATTTTCTCCTTAATGATTTTGTTCCAAATTGGCTATGTTCATCCTTTTCAAATCCTTTAAGCTTCTCCTTTGGTAATGCCTTTAGATATTCTTTCTAATCTTACGAGGCTTTGCCCTTTATTGTCTTTTAAGTTTTCTTTCTTTCTTTCTTTCTTTTTTCCTTTATTTATTTTATTTTTTTCTCTCTTTTTTCATTCTATTTCTTTTTTTTCTATTTCTTTTTTTTTTCTTAGTTTTTACTTTTTTATATATCTATATTGTTTGTATGAACTATATAGTTATCTATATAGACATTTAAAATAATATACATAAGGGTACCAAGATAAAAGTCTGAAAAATACAAAAGGACCTTTAATTATCTATATAGAAGAGGCAATTGTCTGTACAAATAACTTAGGTCTATATATTCCCATAAATGGCCAAAAACATTTCATTTTCACTCTTTCCTAAATTTGTCATTTTCTTTCTCATTTTTTTTTTCTCTGAACTCCTTTTAGCTTTCAGGCTTTCATCTTTTAGCCTTCTACCACTATGGCTCATAATGATGCTCCCATTCTTGACTTCCATAATGCTACTCCTAATTCTTTTAATGTGATTACCACTTAATTAATAAGCTAATGGCTATGATTACAAGCCACAAGTTTGCATTGGCCTCCCCCTTAAGGTGTATGCATCTTAAGACCTTTCTCAAAGGTCTTGAGTTAGAGCTTTTTATTCCACTAGTGTATGATCCTTTGTCTTACTTATTTGGCATTGCTTCAGTTGAGGTAATTTTCTTTTTTCTTGATCTCTTATTATTTCATTATTATACTTAAGTTAGTTTTAAAATAAACTTAGCTTATAAAATATGTACCTATAGACTTTTGAGACACTTACGCCTCTTGAAAATTGTCCAATCTCGTGATACCTTTATGATTTTATGATTGTGTTGTTGATTAACTTATGATTTGTAATTTCCCATTGAGCTTACTCATTTTCCTTAGATTTTTTTATGCTATGATGATTCTTTTATATATATATACATTAATTTTGTATTGCTCATTGTTCTTTAGGGTGATATAAGGCTAGTAGGCTAATCGCCCATATCGCTACATGGTTTCACACTTGCCACAATGGGTGCGATCAAATCACCTAATAGAACATCTTTCCTTCTTCATCCTCATCCCTTCTTGAGTACCTAAGAGTGATGACTTAGTAATAACTTAGCGGTGCAAGGCCTTATAAAGTGGTGCATGGATACAACCTAAAACTTTCACCTCCCTTAGATAAGGGAGATTACTTTCATTTTAGGTAACTTCACATGTATGATGGGATTCGTTGTTGGGCATACCTTTCCCTACTATGGTTGATGTCTATACCGAGGTGTTATAGTGGGATTAAATCTGTAGTTTGTTTGCATTCATTCCCAACTTGAAAGGGAGGAATGTGTTCATCCATTCAAGCTTTCTCGTAAAAGGCTTCTAAGGTTATAGAGGGCAGCTTTGAGAAGGTAGTTGACTAGGTCTCTTATAACTTCCCCTTATATAGCATGTCATGCATGCTCTTCTCTACCCTTAGGGATATGATCGAGATTACTTATTACTCACATTAGAGGATCTCCAGCTAGTAGGTCATTGTGACTAGGCATCTGCCTTAGAGGCCCATCTATACAAGTTCTTAGACTAGTGTTGTCATGGATTATCTTACCTAAATGGCACAAAGTGGGTGCTTGAGGTTTACATCACATGTATTTATCACTTTCTTTTCTTTTTGTATATGTGTATTTCATGGGTTATTTTATAACTTTTCTTTGATAGACGCGAGTAATTGAGCTAGACCTGATAGAGGTTGATAATGTTCTTCTATATATGGATTTTTGCCACCCTAGTTTTAACACTAAAGTAGAGGTAAACACATTAAATAAGAGGTGATGACTTGATGAATTCCTCTGAATAAGCTCCAATAGGATTAGGTATGTTTTCTTGCACATAAGGTTATTTAATTAGTTTTCATAACATTTATGATAGTTAGAATACTTATAGTATGTTTGTCTTTTTTTTTTGTATGACTCCAATTTTATTAAAAAGGCATTCAGATAAATGGAATGTTGAGTTGGACGAGGTGAAGCAGTACTTCTATAAGCATTGGCTTCTCATCACCCTTTTTATCTTAGCATGGTACCTCAGGGAGTAGATGTTCCTATGAAGGAAGGGGTTGATAAGGGCTTGATGTAGCAGGAGTCTCCCACTCATATGTTTTGGTGGCCTTTAATCTTATTTAAATTGAATAGCCTAGGAAGTAGCTATTCATGAGCGTGGTTGGGTATCGAGGCTGGATGGATACCTTGCTTCTAAAAGTTGTGCCTATGCCCTTAGTATAACTTTATTCATTCCATCGATTGAAGGCATACACTGGGACTATGCACAAGCGTGGAGCCTACGACATAAGGGCAAGGTTTGACCGGGTGCCATCCAAGCACCACCCATAGAGGGTAGCCATAAAAAGGGTAAGGAATTTGAACCTAGCTAGCCATGAGCAAATGAAAGGTAGGGAGCTAGATCCCCTACTTCATAGTGTGTGGAGTCTTGTAGCTCCATTATTATCAGTGCACTATTGCACATAGAGCTTAAGTAATCTTGTTACTCTTTTACCCCTCTTAGTGCTAGTCATGTGAGTTTCCTTGAATTTCCCTTATTTTTATCACTATTTTGTTATTTGATTCTTTATTAATCTGATGATATTTATAAGTAGATCCCTAATCTACGTCGAACATCTAGTTGATCACATCACAACTCTAAAGACGATGTATAGTCATCACACCTATAAGTTGCAGGTAAACATAATTATTTGATATATGTAAGTTTATGCTTGTTTGTGTATGTCTATGTCCTAACCATTTTGACCCTTTGCTTTTTTTTCATTATCTTTTAGAAGGACATTCCTTAAAAGGATTGAGATCTAAAGGAGGTTCACACTGAGCTCGCTAACCTTTAGGCTCGTTTACTGGATCCTACCACAGTGAGTGCCCTTATGAAAATATGGGTAAATTACCACACTATTACCCCTTTCCTTAATGGTTTGTACAAACTAATAAGTTATATGTACAAGCATGTTGTCTATATAAACAACTTCTTAGGTCTATACAGATAATCATACTATTTACAGTTGTCTTGCACTATTCACTCCCACCTTTCTTTATCTCCTTGTTTCTCGATTTTTATGCTCACAATACCTTTTTTTTTTTTTTTGCCACAAGACCATGGCTAGGGACTTTTTGATAAATCCCCATGCATTAGATTAGTCCTCTCTTCCTTGGGTGGATTTTAGAGCACTCCATTATTTTTTGTCTGTCAAGCTTAACTAGGAGTCTCTTCATGCTACTTCTGATTTTAGGACCTATCTATCAATTCTTTCTATTTTGGAGATACAAAGACTTGCCCATTATTTGAGAAGCTAGTGCCATTTTAGATTACCATATTTTAGGTTCATATAGGATTGCGCTTCCTAACTTAGATTACATACATGTTTGTAAGATGATGGAGCTCCTTAATTTACCATACGATAAAGTGTCTTCATACACTTAAAGGGAATAGAAAGTGTTATTCTGCATTTTATTCTCTTTATATCCCATAAGCGTGATACTAAAGCTACTCAAGCTCGTATTTTATTAGCCATTATGCTAGGCGAGTACTCATTTCGTAAGGATGATAATAAGGTTGACTTCTAAGTTCTCTAACTCATAGAGGAGATCGAGTTGATTAAGAACCCATTGCTAGTGATCCTTAGTAAGGCTCTAGTGGGTTTAAGTAGGGTTGCCTTAGGAGTCAGTTAGTCATTTTTGAGGAGTTCTTTACTTCTTCAAGTGTGCACTTCTTACAACCTTTTTTTTTTCTTTCCATTATTTTTTTTTATTTTTTACCTTAACTTTTACATAGGCCATCCTTGTGGGTGGCTCAATTTTATTTAGATTGCCATTTAGGTTTTAAACCTCACAAGCTTTTTTTTTTTATTCCTTTTTCCTTTCTCATATTTTTTTCAAATTTGGTTGTAGGATAGGATAGATTTACTGGTGGTTCCGATTTTGGATGTAAGGTGATATTTCCTATAACACCATTTAAATCATCGCCTACTATGACCTAGTTTTTCTTTGACTAAATGGGCTAAGTGATTGTCTCACATTTTTTATCATGACATTTGTTAGACATTCCCATACGAAAGACTAATTGAGGTCACCTTGAAAACTTATAGAGGGTTTGTGATCATTTCTACTTTGGCATCTGACACCTTTTATGACCCTTCTAGAGTTCATCACCAGTTGGAGCTTCTTTAGATGCAGTGGATTTCCTCCATTCTTGGTAAAGGGATACTGACTTAGCATTTCCTAGGTAAGGTGGACACTACTTGGATAACTGCTGAGTCCACCACTTCCCTACCATTAGGGATTATACTTTTGATGATGAAGAATTTGAGGCTTAGTTATGCGATGCATATGAGAATTAGAGAGATCAAGGTGATAATGCTTATATGAGAAAGAAAATATTATATTTCATTTAGCTCAAAAAAAAAAATGTATTTCATTTAGCTCAAAGGCATGTTTAGTAAATATTGCTTACATTAGGATAATATATTTCCTTTTGGTGCTATGTTTGCCATGAATCATTTTATTTTGCATATTATTAGTTATGTGCCCTAGACCAATTCTTGTAAAGGATGTTTTCTTAATAATGTTATGGTTGCATTTTATTAAATCTCTTTTATTTATGGCTAAATGATAAATTCCATGAATAGTTAATTCTACCTAATGTCATCAAATATATGGCTTGATAGTAAAACCTTTAGGTGTAAAGAACTCTATTCTAAATTGTCCTTAGTCTATCATTATTATTGGGATAATAATGAATTAAGACTAGTATGTATTTTGATTGATGACCATGTTTACTAGTCATGGGTATGTGATATTAAGTCAAACACAAAGATGCATATTTTAAAAAATATTGTATTGGGCCGACCCACTATGAGAATACTACATGGATAAACTGTCATAAGTAATTCTCATACAATAGTGCTAAATTAATTCTAACCTAAAAATCACCATAGATTCCAATATAATGAACTACATGTTTTGATATGGTCCAACATTATCTTTAATCAGATGATTATATAGACTGAATTAGACATGAAGTAAATCATATACATATCAGTGATTGAGAAGGAATTTATCCCTTATGTATTTATGAGAAATATATCTTTAGGCCTCTCAATAAGTTATACTGAAGAGATTACATGACCATGTAGAAATGAATCGATAAACGTAATCAATATCATTTTACATCAGCCTATTTGGAGATGGAGAAATAATTGAACTATATAAGGATAACATGACCCATACGTTATGTTCAATTGAGATATAATGTGACAAATGGATTATAAGGCTCTTTTTAAAATACGTTAGGTCGAATAATTGACCTTCACATCATTTAGATAGTCATAATCTTTAGTTAGAGACCACTTATGACTTTTAGGCCAAAAATAGGTTTTGGGTCACAACCAATATTATATGAACCTGCACACTTAGAATAAACCCAAAAATTTATGGTATTTTCTACTCTCTCTAAATATATATTAAGATAATTAAATATATTATCTTTATATTTAGATATCTTTTTTATTTTAAAAATTAAAACAAAGAAGATATCAAGTTATTTTTATCAAAAAGATATACAGTTGGCATATACACACACACACACACATACAAGTTTTAGGGTTTTCTAAAAAATACACATTGTATTCATGTTGCTTTTCATAAAACATTTTAGAGAGACAAAAAGAGAGAGATAACGCACCACCCATTTTATAGAGAGCTTGTTCATGTGGATACGTAGAGAGGACGTTCATTATTTTGGTATCATATGAATTGATCGAGCTACAGTCCAAGCTCGTGGTTGGGTGTTACCAGTGTAAACCCCTTCTCTACCTTCCAACAATCTTGCAATCTCTTATTCAAATTGGTAAGGTTTTCACATTTTTTTTCCTATTTAATCAAATCGCATGGATCCTTATTTTGTGCATTAAAATTTTTGCTTTTTCATTGTGCTTGTTCTAGAAAACCTGACAGTGGTATTGGAGCCACTTACGAATTTGATTAAATTGAATTTGATATTATTTTGTGTATAAGTGTTATACATATGAACATGAATGTGTTGTATTGAACATCGTTTCAAAGGTTTGATGTAAAATGGATTAGGATAAAGATGATTTGATTAATTTGAATGAAAAATGGAAACAACATTAATTAGACTAATGTATCCTAGGGTTTAATATGATTAAACAAAATTGATAGTGCTGATTTGATTAACATGTTTTATTGTTTTTTATGGTCTGATGTTAATTTGATTAACATAGTTTAATAAGATTCTTGTATTGAGCTTCTCATCTCATCAATCATGGTAGATTGTTTAATTATTAAATGTATGACAATATTTTTCAAATAGATTTATTAATGTTATAGGGTCAATTTAATCATTGAATGTGAATAATCTATTTTGAACATATTAACAAATTCTACAAATATGTTTAAGAGTTAAGCAGTGATTAATTGATTTTGTTATGAACATATTAGTCAATCATTTTAGTTAATTATAGTAATTGAAACTAATGGAGTTTAGGCAACAACTTATACAAATGAGTAAGGTAAATCGTTTACCATTTGGGCACTGGCCCCAATCCCTTACCCTATTAGTAGAACCTTGGTTTGAGGCGCATCCCCTTGACCTTGAAAGGATTCTTCATATAAATTGTTAATTACCTTAACATAATATATTTAGCAAATGTAGATGTTTTGCTTATGTGTTTTTGCATGGTGCATGGCATGGCCCTTTAGACCAATGTGATTGGCTTTTTGACTTTTCTATTTTCAAGGGTTGTAATTTTTAAATACAATATGTGTGTCATTTATTTTATTGTAGTTGCTTATTTTATTAGTGGCAATAAGACAATATAGATTACAGGTATGTAAATTGCAACTTGTAATGGAGACCTTTAAGGCACAAGATGGTGATTCTCATGGCACAAGATGGTGACCTTTAAGACATGAGGTGACGATCACTGATAGCAACCTAGGCAAATCCATGGAGATTAAGATTTACCATTAGGATTGACCTTTTGATTTTCATATTGGCTTGTGAAGATCAATTTAGATTAAAAGTCAAGTTATAACACATTTATTTTTATTATTATGTATGGATATTATGATGCAATGCATATGATTTATATGATGCAACATAAAATTGCATAATAGGTTAAGAACTAGTAAAATTCCTTAATAAAATTTAAGTCATAAAATTACCCAAACACTTGTCAAGACATTGATTCCAAAATATAGTTTTTGTCAAAGTAAGGTATATTCGACCATCTTAATAAGACAAGATGGATAATGGTGATATCCATAAGTTTGAAATGGTTAGACTTAACTAGGCTACCAAATTGGTTTTAAACCTAGTGCATTAGATGGGATAAGCCAAGACATGTGATGTTAATATCCCATAGTTATCAAAGAGTTACATAAGATGTAAGTAGTGAAGTGTTACCTTCTTAAATAACCAAAATTTAAGTGATAAGTCAAAGCTTACTTAGAAGTAGGTGAAATATGGATCTTGGCCAACTAAAATTTTAATTGTTGAAAATTTCTAATTTGAGGGTTAATGTTTTGATAAAATTTATTAGTAGTTAATATTTAATAAAATGCTAAGTGCACTCTATATATTTTACTATAGATTATGGCTTAAAATAATACCTATAATTTGCCATTGTGATCGATTGTTGAGAAGGATAAATTGAATGGGACTAAGTTCCTGGACTAGTACAAAAACTTAAGAATTGTTCGCAAGTTAGAAAGGAGGAATATGTATTTAGTGCATAATTTACATATATTTCATAACTAAGTCCTTTTAAATATTGATGTTATTATGCCAATTTTGCATGTGGAAAGGATTAAAGAAATTAAATTTATTTTTTGTAGGTTTAAAAAGAAGAGAAGTGGCCAAAAAGCATGAAAGAATCCAAGATAGTTTCAAATTCTTGATTCTTGAGTAATGCTTGGTATTTTAGGCATACTTCCCTCTATATAGCTCTTAATAAGGTGATTCAAAAGCCATTCAAAATTTAAGACACATGATACAATTATTATGTTTCATACTTAAGCTCATTTGGCTATATTCAAAGTAAAAAACTGGTTAGAAGTGAGCATAGCTGTGTTGTACAACCATGTGCCTAAGAATCAAGTCGGATAGAATCTTTCCAGAGCACACAACCAAGAAGCATGGTGGTGCACCAAAATCACTTGACTGTGTGCCTTAAATACATGTATATGCACCATTTATTACACATGAAATTGCAAAAATAAATAGTCATGCACCAAAGGCACAAAGTTGTGCACCCTTGGAAAGCTACAAATGTAATTTTTAATGTTTTCTATTCCCTTCCTTTTCCAATAACTCAAACTCCCTACTTATTAAACACCTAAAGAGAAATATTTAAGGAAGAAAAACCCTATAAAATTTAGGGATGGAGGGCATCAAATAACCAGTCAAAAAGTAAAGAAAAAATCAAATAAGGGTTTAGGAGCAAAAAGAAGCAAGAAGTTAATCATTCTAGATCTTTAAGGATTAAAATCTATGGCTTTAAATATAATTAGTTTGATTGTTTCTTCTTTTATTTCTTCTATTATGAACTAAATTTATTTATGCTAGAGTTGTATATGGATCTTGTTTAACTCTTATAATTTTTTATTCTAGGTTTTTTTGATTTTATTCATTATTATGTTAACAACCAATATGAGCTTTTTATTATTGATTAAAAAGCCCTTAATCATATTGAGTTTTATGAATAAACTATCGAGAGATGATTTTTATGAAATAGACCTTCAATGATTTCCTTAATCTATTATGTGTTGAAAGACTTTAACAATTTATTACCATTATGAGGATCTTGCATTGTTTGACAATAACATGATGTTTAACTATTATGTTGAGACACCTTTAGTTTAACATGTTCTTATATGTTAATTGATACTCAAAAGAGATTAATTAATCAACTAATTTATCTAATAATAACACTAGATGAATGAATCAATTGAATGAAAGATTCAAAGGTATAAGTAGTTAACAAGTGAAGTTGAACCCCTAGGTAACTTCTTCTATTGATTATTTTCTTATAAATTCTTTGTTCATAGTTTATTTAGTTTTAATTCTTTGTTTCAACCATCTTTCAAACATGTTTTCTAGATAATACAAGGAAAATAAAGCTTAGTACTTATTGTATACAAAGAAAATAAAGCTTAGTATTTATTACATGAACTTCATAGGAACGATATTTGTACTCTTGTACATTTTATTACTTGACGACCTGTGCACTTGTAGTTCAAGGGGTTATTTATATAGTACTAACCTATCATTAAGTTTTTAGTGCCATCATCAAAGATCAATAGAATTAATACTGACAAATTATTTCTATATTAATCTCAAATTTTCTTTTTATGTTTCGTATAGTTTTTATTTCTTATTTTTTAAAATTAATTAGAACTTCATGACATGGATGTTCAAGTCTTTATAAGCTCAATTATCAATCCTTTCCAATTAATTAAATTCCATGACTTCTAATGTGGTTTTTTCTTTTTCATAAGTGCTATGTGAATTTTGTAGGAAGGTTGGCCATAAAAGCATAACATGCCATATGGAAAATCCTTTTGTATAAGGAAAAGTGGTATGCAAATTGTGTAGGGAGATTAGTCATAGAAGATTAGCTTCTCAAATGGGGAATTCCTTTACACATGGTCAAGTAAGTTATATGGGAAATTTCAGTTTCAGTTACCAATCTTGCTATACTTATTATAATACCTTCAACTTTGGTTGGAAAAACCACCCCAATTTTTCATGGTCAAGTAATAATTATTTAACCAATCTTCAAGCTCCCCCTATTTTTCATAAACCACCAACCTTTCAACCCTAAGACATAAACTCTAACCTATAAATCCTATTAGAGAAATTTATAACCAAAATTGATGCTACATTAGAAAACTAAGATGATATGATAAAAAGCTTAACTGCAAAGCTAGAAAACTATTCTTCTACTTTCCATAACCTTGAGATTTAAATGGGATCAATGGATAATTATTTATACTTTATATCTCATGGGACCTTACTTAGTATCTCTAACCCCAATCTTATAAAGCAAGTCAAGGAAACTACATTAATGAGCGATGGTGTGATCAATTTAAAGGTGAAGGAGGAGGAAAGAACCAAGAATGAATAAGACAAGGATAAAGAGCTAATTAAAGAAGATAATACAATGAAGGAAGTCAATCCTTATGTGTCTCCCAATTCTTATGTGCCTCATATACCTTATCCCTTAAGATTAAAGAAGGAGGACAAAGACCTCATCAAGGAAAATAATATAAAGGAAAAAGTTAATCCTTATATGTATCCCAAGCCTTATATGCCCTCTATACCTTTTCCTTCAAGATTAAAGAAGTATAGCAGAGATCTCATTGAGGAAGGTAAACTATAAGGCGAGCCATCGATAGATGAGGAGAGATACTTGAGCATTGATGTAAAAGAATAGCATGAGCATGAAGTTTATCATAAAACAAAAGGGAGTTTTGAGCTTGAACAATCTAAATCGATAAGTGATTAAAAAGGTTTTATTATTAAAGCATGTGAGTTAAGTAATCCTTTGCCTTTTGAAATTGATGATACTAACCCATCTTCTTTTCTCCTTATTGATGCATTAAACTATGATGAGGTAATTATTGGGATTTGTAAAACAAGCAAATCAAAAAAATGAAAATTTTTCTAGATCGAATCTTACCAAAGATCCATGCAATTCGATTAAATCGAAAGAAAAGAATCTAAATCTTAACAATTCATACAAAAAGGTTACATATTTGTTAGAAGGAAAAGAAGGGGTTTACACTGGCAACACCTAACCTCGAGGTTAGAGTTGAATTTAAACATCACCAACAGATGATTGCCCTCTTTGGATATCCACACAAACATGCTCTCTCCAAAAATGAAAGAATGTTTGCACTAGGGTTTTTTCTCTCCTCTAAAACGTTCTCTTAAAATGTAGATGTTTTATGTGTTTATAAAGCCCTAAAATGTGTATATATATCTTAACCATTAAGATATTTTATGTCAACTCTATATCTTAAAAGATACAGATAATATCATATTTCCTTTTAACCTTTAAAACATAATAGATATATAAATAACTTAGATAATAGCTCTAATTATCTTAATTATAAATAGAGAGTGGTAAAGCCTAATTTCATTTTATCTGTATTATATGTGTGGAACCTTGTAGGTTGACATAATATTGACAGTGGCCCAAAATCTATTTTGGCTCACAAGTTATAAGTGGCCTTTAGCAAGACATTATGACTACCCAAATTATGTTAAGGCCAATGATTTGACCTAACCTATTATACAAATAGTATTATAATCCTTTTATCGTATTATATCTCAATTCAACATAAGGCATGGATAATGTCATCCTTAAATAGTTTAATTATTTCTTGAGCTCTAAGTAGACTGATATAAAATGACAACGATAACATTTATTAATTCTTTTTCACATGGCCATGCAATCTCTTCAGTCTAACTTATCGAGGGCCCCAGAGATATATTTCTCATAAATACATGAGGGATAAAATTCCTTTTCAATCATTCATATTCCTTTATATGATTTACTTCATGTCCAATATCAGTCTATATGATCATCTTGTTAAAGATAATATTGGACTATATCAAAACATAAAGTTCATCATATTATTTTTAGTTCAAAGGATTAAGTTAATACTGTTGTATCAGAATCACTTATGATTGTTTATCCATGTAGTGTTCTCATAACAAGTTAGTCAAATATAATATTTCTTAACCATGTGTCTGTGTTTGATTCAATATCACACATCCATGACTAGTAAAACATAGTCATCAATTAAATACATACTAGTTTTTATTCATTATTATCCCAACAATAATGACCAACTAAGGACAATTTAGAATATAATTCTTTGCACCCAAAGGTTTTACTATTGAGTCACATACTTATGACATTTGGTAGAACTAACTATTTATGGAATTTATAATTTAGCCATAAACAAAATATAAAAGAAATATTTAATAGAATTGTAACTATGACATTACTAAGAAAATATCTATTACAAGAATTGGCCTAGGGTACATAACTAACAGTAATAAAGAGATCTCATTATCTTTTGCTTTTTGATCAATTAAACCCATTGCCTTATCTTTATGATCATGCGTATTTTGGAAAACAAGATACCTTTTATGTTCTAATCTTTAATGACATAAACCATGAACAAGAAAAGAGGTCGAGAAAAAGAAAAAGGTATTTGGATTTGGTAATGATTGATTTAAAGAGTTTAAGTCTAACAAATTGCATACATCCAATCTTAATGAAGGACAATCACAAACCCAAGGTAAATTTTAAACAACCACTCCTAAAGGTTAAGCTAATGACCTTAAATTATCATGTTTTCTTTTTTGTTTATGTGTCTTTTTATTTTATGTTTTGTGTTTCTAACTCTTGCTTGTATGCTTAAATTGCAGATTTTATTTCTTTTGCCTCTATTAAGGTAATCCTTCATTACCCCTCTTCTCTCTTTTGGATTCATTGCATCATTGAGGACAATGATGAGTTTAAGTTTAGGGCAAGTAGGGGATTCCATATGCTAAATTTATGCTTTGAATGATGAAATTTGATAATTTAAATGATAAAGACTTATTTTTTAGGTTTACAAATGACTTATCAATGAAGAATTTGATAACAAAGTATTTGAATTAATTGAGTTAAATGTGTTTATGATAGTAGCTTGGTCTTAGTTAATATGTTCGATTTATAGTTATATCACAATAGAACAATTTGAGCACACTTGATGACATATGGACTTTAACATTAAGATTGAGAATTATGCATGATTTAGGTAAGCAGACACTTTTACACATGCTAGAACTTGCTAAACCATCTTTTGAGGTGAAATCCTAGAACTTGGCAAATTTAAGGAAAAGATTAAAGTGTTTTATTTATTGCCCCATTATTCCTTATCCATACCTTTCTATGCATTATCCCATATTACCCCATTTGGGCCTTAATAAATACTCCTTGTGAGTATTATTAGCCTATCCTTCTTTAACCCATAACCCTCATTATAATCATATAACCTAAATAATCTTTTACCTCCCCTATCAAGAGAATAGAGTTATGATATGGTTGTGTAATGATGTGTTGTGTGTTAGGTCATTCATGTGCACATGTGCATATTTGAAGAATTTACAAAAAGGACTCATTTATTGTTATATTTTGCACCATAAAGATCAATTCAAGTTTTGGGGTTACCAAATTGATATTTTTCTCACATGTATATCATTCATTCTTGTCATTCAAGAAAAATATCAAAAAGAAAAAAAAAGAGAAAGAAGAAAAAGAATTATGAAAAAATGAAAAATGATGAGCAAAAGAAAGAAAAGATAAAAGCAAGCCACCAAAGGGAAAAAAAGGGTACTACGGATGAAATTCAAAGAACAATATAGGCATTACACATGAAATGTTTTGTCATACTTCACACCATTCTTATAGCTAATATCTTAGCCCAATTCTCTTATTTTGGTCATGACCATTTTTTGATAGCCTTAATCCTAGCCTTACATCACAAGATTAAAAGACCTTATGATCCTTAGGATGGAAAATCTATCTACATTAGATGAGAAAAGGACGGATGGTTTTGTTTATGGTCATGTATGACTTTTAAGAAGACAGAGTCAAATCTACTTAAGTTATGTATGATTAGAAATAAAAAATGTTGGACTAGGTTAGTCAAACTAAGTCAAAGATTTCTTTTTATCTCGACAATAAAGATTAATAGGTTCTAACATCTTGTTTAAGTGTTGCTTTTATAGTTTTTAAGACAGGTTTTCATTAGAAGTTGGATGAAAGTCTAAATCTCATACATTGAGTAGGGCATACAAATTCGCGGTCAATAACAACAAAATTGTGATCGTGACCTTGAAATTAGGATTGATGAACGTGAACAAGATGAATTCACAGAGCAAATTGCAATTGCGATCCATCTAAAGAAGATATGATTGTCATACAGTGTGATTTGTGGTGACGTTTGCGTTATTAGTCGCGATCATGACTAATGTGGTTTATGGAGGGAATCAAGTTTGCAGTCAAAATTTGTCAAGTATCCAAGATAACTGTTGACATATCAAAATTCATAAAAGTGAAAAAGCTTTTGAGACTTTGACTCATTGAAGCATTTTTTTTCCTTACCAAACAAAGGATTCGCGGCCACTATTGCGTCCAAGAAGAACCTAAATTGTGACTACGACTTTTAGTTGATTGGATAAATGTAATAACTATTTTTCTTATAAAACCAATAATAGCATGCCACGTGGACTAGTTGTTGGATATAAATGAGGTTCTCCACTGTGATTTCAGTCTTTCTAGTGCAAAGTGAAAATTTGTGATCACAAAATGCCATTCATAACCGCTAAACTTGTCTAACAGGCATTTAATGCAAAATCTACCTAGACTGCCTTAGAGATTTAGGCATAGTTTGTTTTTAACATCTCTTTGGTGGTTATTGCCTATAAATACTCCACCAATAAAGATGAATGCAAGAGAATATCATTGATTATAGCCAAACTCTTGCAATTTTATTTTTCAACCTCTTATTATTTGCCTGTGAGTTAATATTGTTGGGTGTAAGCATTAAACACCATTGTAATTAGGTTTGAGAGTTAGCCTAGTTGTCAAAACTCTAGTATTAGGTTAAGTGTGAGCCTTTGAGAAAACACTTGAGTGAGATTTTTGTGTAAGCCTTAAAACATAAGTTGTAAGGTTGTGTGTGAACCATTAAACCACATTGTGCAAGTTTGGTATGAGCTTGGAAACATCATTTTGAGTTAGTAAAACATTGAATTGTGATGAATTGGGGAGTGGATGTAGGGTTCATTAACACCCAAATCACTATAAAAATATTATGTGTTCATTCCTTTTCATTCTCCTTCATTCTCCTAAATTTTTTATTTTCCCTTCAAATTTTAAAATTCCCACAAATTCAACCCCCCTTCTTGGTGCTCAAGGGCCAATAAGTGGTATCAGAGCCAAGTTCTCATTAAAACTCTTAATTGAGTGAGCAAAGACATATGGCATAGAAAGGAATCCACGCCCATCTCGAGCCATACTTTGATGGATCCGACTATACGTATTAGAAGTGTAGGATGAAAATATATTTCGATAGTGTTGTGGTGGATCTTTTGGATATTGTGGCAAAAAAGTGGAAGCCTCCTACAAAAGTGGTAGATGGAAGTGAATAGTTAATCCTAAGGGAAGAATGGGTGGAAGCTCATAGAAGATCGAATGGAAGAAATAAAAGGGTAATGACAATCCTTCTTAGTTCCTTATTAAGGAAAGAAATATAAAGAGTTCAACATTGCCTTACAGCTCATGGAATTTGGAAAGTTTTGGAAAATTACCATAACGGTACAACCTTAGTGAAATCCAACATATTAGAGATGTATGTAACAGAATGGGAGTTGTTCATAATGAAGGATAACAAAAGCATCACTTATATGACAAATAGACTCCTATCCATTGTCACAAACATGATGAAATTTAGAAGGATACTCATTAATCATGAGGTAAACTCTAAAATATTTAAATCCTTACCTTTTGAGAAATTTGGTGCTAGGGTATGCAACATACAAGAGTCAAATCTAGAAATTGGAAAAGTACAAACAAATGTCCTCATAGACAAGCTTCTTACTCATGAGCTAGCCTTGCAAAATGATGAAGAGATGAAGAAGATGAGAGGGCAAGGGGATAAGAATGACAAAACAAAGAAGAAGACTTTAGCTCTCAAATCCTCATCTAAAGATAAAGAAGCATAGGTTGTCTTAGTGATGATGATAGTGAAAAATAATAGAAGGAGCTAGCTCTGCTTTTTAGAAGAACTAAGGAGCTAATAAGGAAAAGAAAAGATATAAGGAACATCAAGAAGGCATATTCCAACCTTAAAGAAATAATGAGTGAGGTAACATGCTATGAGTGTGGCAAGCAAGGCCAGATCAAGTATGATGGCCCTAAGTTGAAAAAGAAGAAGAAAGGAGACAAAGAAAAGAAGAAAAGCTTCAAAGCTACTTGGGATGACAACTCAAATGAGGAGGATGAAGATGAGGAAGTGGCAAATCTATGTTTCATGGCACAAGATGATTCTTTAAATGAGGCAAGTTCTTTACCCTATTATTGTGATAACTATGACACATTAGATGATGTGGATGATGAGCTCTTAGAAGATCTTGCCTTGAGATGTGACAAATACAAGTCATAAATGAAAACTTACAAAAAAGAAATGCTCAAAATAGGAAAATGAGTTCAATTCATTGAATGAGCTTGTAAATCAATTGAGGACTTCTAATGAAGAACTCAAAAAATCTATAGAAAGCCTTACAAAGTCTTCATATTTTCTAAATTCCTTGAGAAAGAAAAATGATACCTTAAAAGGTAAGGTAATTGAGCTTAGAAATTTTATTTATAAGTTTCACAGAGGGAAAAAAAGCTTTAGATACATTAATTGTATCTCAAAGACTCCCACTAAATAAACATGGTCATGGCTTTAATGGAGCTTCTTCGTTATCTAATCCCCCTCTCACTACTTTCATTAGAGCTTCAACACCTTAAACATTTAGTATTGAGGTAGTTAGGAGGAATAATGCTCATAACACTAAGCCACCAATACCTAAGGGCAAAGGGATGGCATATCAAGGCTTAATGCCTATGCCAAAAAGGGCTAACCATGCATACATCTACACCAAGAAATATGCTCACCCCAACACACACACACACAAAGTTCTTATATACTCCTAACTATTCATGCACATTCTCACACTCATAACATCATAGTATGAGAAGTACCCCTACTCATACCAAAGCTATATATAGAAGGAAGACTCAAAGTCTAAACTCTAATGTAATTATTGCATAAAGTTTGGTCATATAAATATCTATTGTTATGTTAGGAAGGCTTACCTCAAATTAGAGGACCTTTCTAAGCCTAACCCACCAGGACCCAAGTATGCTTATGTACCTAAACAAAAGTGATTTGTTTATGTTGTGTAGGATTATACGACAACCACTAATGAAGACAATGATTGGCATGTGGATAATTGATGCTTAAAGCATATGACAGGCAATAAGAAGTTATTCATATCCATGAAAGAGAAAGAAGGTGGCAATGTCACTTTTGGGAACACTGCCAATGGTAAGATAATTAGCATTGGAAAAATTGGTAAGAATGGTTGTTCACTTAATAATGATGTTCTTTTTGTAGATGTTTTATAACATAATTTGCTAAGTATAAGACAATTATATGATAAAGGTAACAAAGTCAATGTTGACCCTAGAGAGTGCCAAGTTACCATTTTGTTCAATAAAAGGGTAGTCTTCAAGGGTGAAAGGAGGGGCAATACCTACTTAATTGACTTAGACAATTTGCTAACCAATCTTTCAAATGTCTTGTGTTCCATAATAATGAAGCTTGGCTTTGACATAAAAGACTTGGTCATGATAGCATGGAACTCTTATAAAGCATATCAAAAGGAAAACTAGTGAAAGGTCTTCCAAAGCTAAAATTCTCAAAGGACAAGACATGTGGACTATGCCAAATGGGAAAACAACATATATCTTCATTCAAGGCTATTGGCCCTATGCATTAAGAAAGGGGGGTTAAATTGGTGTGTAAAAATTAAAACAAGAAGATAGGGAAAAGAATGAGTAGAAAGTACACATAAGATTTATAGTGGTTTAAGTATAATTGACCCTACGTCCACTCCCTAATTCTTAGCAATTGGGTGTTCCACTATCTACCAATGGTGTTTTTCAAGCTCACACCAAACTTTTACACTTGTGCTTTGAAGGCTCACACATCAACCTTTACACTTGTGTTTTTAAGGCTCACACAACAACTTTACACTTGTGTTTTTATAGGCTCACACAATAACCTCTCTTAGTGTTTTTACAGGCTCACACTACAACCTTTACAAATGTTGTTTATGCTCACACCAAACAATCTCTGAAAGAATAGAAAAGATTGAGTAGCAAAATTGCAAGAGTTTGGTTACAAAGTTATCAATTCTCTTTAATTTACATCTGTTTGGTGAGGTACTTATAGCCTCTACCCATTAAAGAGATGTTGCAATAAAATTGGTATAGAATCTTCAAGGTATGCTAGACAGATTCTACATTAATTACTTGTCAGCTGAAGTCGCAGTCACTATTGCTCATTTGCGATCGTAAATTCCAAATTTTCAAATGAGAGCCAAAATTTGTGGTGAAAAACCCTGTTTGTGTCTAACGGCTAGTCTACGTGTCTTCTTGCCATTGGTTCACCAGGAAAATATAGTAGTTGTGTTTCTTCTGCTAACAAAAGTAGCGATTGTAAATTTCTTTGTGCATGCCATGACTTAGGATGCGAATACGTTTGTCAGAAATTGCATCTTCCATTTCACGAATCGTGGTTGCTACCAACAAGTTACCTTCGCGATTTTTTTCTTCCAACAGTCACCTGGGACATTTGTCAAGCCTTGATTATGGAATTGTTTCCCTCTTGAGGCTTTTTGAAAATCGCGGTCACGACTCTGACGCTACATAGATCACTAATCAGTTTGTCACTTTTGGGCTTCTTCTTTTGGGTGAGTCGCAACCAAGAATGGTTTCGCGATTTCGTCTGTCTGATTTCTAGCAAGTCTTCACATGGATCGCGATCGCAAATCTGAGATTGCGGTCATGATTTAGAAGTCAACTTGGAATTTCAGAGCTCTATTCAGCTTCACTTGAAGATCCTACAAATTTCTGCAAAACAACACTTAAATAAACCATTAATACTGATCAATCTCCTTTGTTAATTCCTAGACCTAGGATTAACCCTCTTAGTCCAATAATCTGCCTCTTTTTGATTTTGACAACTTAGATTGATCCAAAGTTAAAAGATAGATGCAAAAATGTGAAGTTAAATATACTATTAAATCAATGAACACTTAACATAAAATTCTAAGTATGACATTCAATTAATTTTAGAGAAATGCCTTAAAAATCCTAAGTGTGATAGTATGAAGCTCCCCCTCAACTTACTTTATGGTTGAAAGTTTTTTTTACTTACTCCCCCTTAAACTTTAAACTTATATTTTTCTTAATGTCTATCTCTCCCCCTTTGGCAAGATTGAAAAGAGGGTGTTAGAGGAGAATATGAACAAGCATAAGTATGAATTATAAGCAACCATGAGAAAGCAAATCATAAAGAAGAACGTATCAATCACATAAAGGAAGTATTTGCAAGAAAACACACTTTATTTATTGACAATTGTAAGATCACACAAGGTTGAAAAATAAAAACAAACTAAACAAAGAACTAGAAAATAAGAAAAATAGATTCCTAAGCTAGAACCTAGGAGAATCATCGTCATCTCCAGAAATTTCTGCTGCTTGCTCTTATGTGGCTCCCTCAGCTTCATCCCTATCCTTAACATCTTCATTGCCATCCTCATCTTGAGTGTCATCGAACTCAGTGAAGTCTGAAAGGTGGCAAGGAGGAACTCCTAGTTTCTCTTGAAGATCCACCATATCACTATAAAGGTGTGAAAGGAAGAGGAACCTTCTCTTCATCATCGTCATCAGTTTGTCCAATTTGTTATTGATGGTGGTAAGAGACAACTTAGACTTTGGTTTGGGAGGAGGAGGAGGAATAGTCCTTATGCCTTCTTCTATATGGAGGCTCTTCCTCTTAGAGGCTTGTGAACTCTCCATCCATTTTGCACCGAAAGCACTGAAGGTATAAGTGTGTAAGTATCCAGGTGTATGGCTTTGGCGTTGATCAAGTATGTAAGGTCTAGAAAGTTTTAGGATGAAAGGAACTTCTTGGTGACAAATTTTTCTTTTTCCTCATCAAATGCTCCAACATATATGTAGATTGTAGTCATGTATAAGGGCAAGAGAAATTAGCTTTTTGGCTTTGTACTCATGTGAATCAATTGATCCATAAGGTATCGGTCAGTTTGGATCGATTTGTTTTTGACAAGGCAGAAAAAAAATGCCAAGTCTTTTTGGGATACATTCTCATTTTCATCACCTCTTGCATTGATTGAGAAAGTGATGATGCGATGAAGGATCCAAAGGGGTAAAGACTTTATGTGTTTGGCTAGTGAGGAGAGAGGGTCGTGTTTGGTTTCGATAGAAATCTCCAACTAAAAGTTAGAGTAGATGACATCAAGTGCAGAAATGATGAAAGGAATGTATTCTCAGACTTGCAAGTTAAAAAGGGATGAAATTTGGTGAAACGTTATAAAAAGGATCTCTAAATGCCCTGAATACTAACTCGTATCGCCCTGCAAGAGATTCGGCTTTTCTGCTTAATTGGATGGTGCACATGAATTCTCGCACCACCTCCTCATAGCTAGGTTCATCTCGAAAGATGAACTCATTCCATTCAAGATTTGATAGGAACGCTCACACTTCATTGTTGATGGTAAGTGTCTCCAAGAGAAAGGATAAAGGAATTTTATTAGGCATAATTATTTTGGAAGTGTTGCCTTGTACCTTTCCTTCTCCTCTTTGGTTACATCTTTCATTTATTGAACGACAGAGGGGGTCCAGAAGATTGAGCCACTGCTTTTCCCTTATACGCTCTAGATATTTTCTTGGGGGCCATCGTAAGTAAGAAAGATTGGAAGAAGATTAAGGCTTGAAGAGTTTTAGTGTTTTAGAATTGAGATGAAGTGATGAAAAACACTATTTGAGGGGTTTATATAGCCTTTGAATAGACATATCAACGACTAGAAGAAGAGTTATGAAGGGTTGGAAATAGTTGACCATCAAATCTCATAAATGTTAGGCGGTCACCTAAATTCGCATCCGCGATTTTTTAAGTCGCAATAGCGAATTCTGAAAAATGTGAGTAACAGATAAATTTTTCTTGGGAATACGCGCCTTAATGGTCAAAAGTTTGAAAATCTAACAAAATTCACGGTAGGGAGGAAATTTCACGACCACGAATTGTTGTTTGACAGCCAGGTGAAATTGACTTGTAATTCGCGATCGTGAAGAAGGAATAACGACCGCAAATTATGAGTCATTAATGAAAAATAGTTGAATTTTAAAAACATTGTGATTCACTTAACTCTATCACCCACAAATATCACAAATCAACAAACATCAATACACATAGCAATATTACACATAAGGTAAAAAAATTTCACTTTAGGGAGCTTCCATCAAGCATTCCCAATTCTCTCTTAATGAAGTTCATCATTTCTTCATTTAGAGGTTTAGTGAAAATATCTGCTGGTTGATGATTTATGTTAATAAATTCTAGCATAACATCACCTTTTTGCACATGATCTCTAAGAAAATGATGTCTAATACCTATATGCTTACTTTTAGAATATTGGATGGGATTCTTAGAGACATTAATAGCACTTGTGTTATCACATTTAATGGGAATGTGATTAACCACTTTGCCAAAATCCTTCAATTATTGTTTCATCCAAAGAACTTAGGTGCAACAATAACCCGTCACCACATACTCAGCTTCCGCAGTGGATAAGCCAATCAATACTTGCTTTTTACTAAACCAAGAAACAAGGCATTCACCTATAAATTGGTAAGTCCCAGAAGTGTTTTTTCTATATAATAAACTGCCTGCATAATTTGCATTCGAATACCCTACAAGGCTAAAAGATGACTCCCTAGGATACCATAACCCTAAGTGATTTATGTCATGCAACTATTTAAAAATCCTTTTTATAAAGCTTTTAACAGCATCAAATGAATCATTCTTATGAGCTAGAAAAGATACCTAAGTAAACCTAGAGTAATCATCTACAAAGACTAGTGCATAGTGTTTTCCACCTAGGATAACACTTATAGTGCGTCTTATCAAGTCCATATGGATAAGTTGAAGAGGTCTAGTTGAACTTACAACATTTTTGGCTTTGCGAGAGGCATTGTGTTACTTCGCCATTTGGCATGGACCACATGTCTTATCTTTGGAGAAATTAAGCTTTGGAAGTCCTTCCACTAACTTTCCTTTAGATAGGCTTTGAAGAAGATCTATGCTTGCATGTCTAAGCCTTCTATGCCATAACTAAGCTTCATTGATCATAGACATAAGACACTTAAAAGATTGGTTAGCCAAATTGTCTAAATCAATTGAGTAGGTATTACCTTTCCTTTCACCCTTGAAAATAACCTCATCATCCACTAAAGTGGTGACTCGGCATTCCTTAGGATCAAAGGTGACCTTATTACCTTTGTCACATAATTGACTTACACTTAATAAATTATGTTGTAAGCCACTAACTAAAAGAACATTATCAATTAAAGAGCACCCATTCTTATCAATAGTTCCAATGCCAATTACCTTACCCTTGGCATTGTTACCAAATGTGACATTTCCATCTTCTTTTTTCTTTCAATGTTGTGAATAGTCTTATATTTCCTGTCATGTGTTTGGAACATCCACTATCCACGTGCCAATTACTTAATTGATGGTTGCCACATTCTCCTACATAATAATAGTAAGTTACCTTTTCTTAGGTACCCAAGCATACTTGGGTCTTTGGGGGTTAGAAGATGAAAGGCCCTTTAGTTTGAGGTGAGCCTTCCTAATATAGCAATGAATATTAATGTGTCCAAACCTCATGCAATAATGGCATTGGAGTTTAGACATAGGAGTCTTTCTCCTATGCACAAATTTAGTATGAGTAGGAGGCCTTCTCATATCTCGGTCATGTGAATGCACGCATAAACATATATGATGAGTAGAAGTAGAGAATTTTTTATGAGAATGCCCATGCTTTTTGTTGTATATATAGGTATGATTAGCTCTTTGAGTCTTGGCTCTAGAGCTTGGGAGAGCCTTCCTTTTGCCCTTAGGCTAGGAGGCTTTGTGCTAAGAGCACTTTTCTTCCTCATTACCACAATGCTTGATGTTTGAGGTTCTGAAGATCTAACAAATGTGGTTTGAGATGATGAGGAGGCTCTACTGAAGCCTAGACCATGTCTAATTAGTGGGGGTCTTTGTGATTCAATCAATGTATCCAAGGCTTCTTTTCCTTTATGAAACTTAGAGATGGAGCTTCTAAGCTCAATGAATTCTCCTTTTAGAGTGTCATTCTCCTTTCTAAGTGAAGCCATAGAAAAATTTGAAAGAGAAAGACTATCCACTGAATTTTTGAGCTCATCATTAGATGCTCTCAATTCTCTTATAATGTCATTGAGTGATTTATAATCATCCTCTAGCTTTTGCCATTTTCTCTTGTAAAATTTCATTTGTGACTTGTATTTATCACATCTCATGGTTAGAGCCTCTAAAAGCTTTTCATTTATCTCATCAAATTTGAAATCATAATGAGAATGAGAAGAAGTACTTACCTCATTAATAGAGTCTTTTTGTGCCATGAAGCAAACATTGGCAACTTCTCCTTCTTCCTCTTCTTCACATGAGCTATCATCCTAAGTGGTTGAAAAGCTCTTCTTCTTCTTTAATTTAGGACATTCATAATTGATGTGGCCTTGCTTGCCACATTCATAGCAAGTGGCATCGTTGGATTTTTCTCTTGGACTAGGAGTTGTCTTCTTAAAGCCTTTTCTTTCTTTTCTTTTCTTAATCAATTCTTTTGTCCTCTTTAAGAGCATTGCTAGCTCCTATTCTTCCTTGTCACTTTCTTCATCATTTGAGGTGATTTCTACCTCCTTCTTCTTTGTTGAAGACTTAAGAGCTAGAGTTCTTATTTCTTTTTCTTGTTTATCTCTTTGGCCTCTTAGCTTATTCATTTGTTCATACTTTTGCAAGGCCAACTCTTGAGTCAAGAGTTTGCCTATCAACACGTCAATTGGAACCTTCCCAATTTCTAAATTTGACTCTTATATACTACAAACTCTAGCACCAAATTTATTTAGAGGAAGAGTTTTGAGGATTTTTGTGTTTACCTCATAGTTGGTGAGAGCTCTTCCAAATTTCTTCATGTTGGTGACAATGGACAAAAGCCTATTTATCATTTCTGTGATGCTCTCATTGTCCTTCATCATGAAGAGTTCCCATTCGATGACATACATCTCTAAACAACTTGATTTGACTAGAGTTGTGCCTTCATGATAGTTTCCTAGAGCCTTCCAAATGGCATGTATAGTTTGACAATGTTGCGCTCTTCCAATCTCTTCTCTAGAGAGAGAGCTTAGAAGAATGACCATTACTCTCTTATTTTTGCCATTTGATCTCCGGTGAGCTTCAACCCATTCTTCTCTTGGGATAAGTTCTTCAATTCCATCCACTACTTTAGTGGGCGGCTTCCATTCTTTGACAACCACATCCCAAAGGTCCAACACATATGTGTCAGGGTAGATTTCCATTATACACTTCAAATGAGTATAGTTAGAACCATCAAAGTAGGGCTTAAGGTGTGAGTGGATTTCCTCTTGTGCCATGATCTTTTACTCACCAATAAAGGTTTTGTTTGAGTGTTTTAGGCTCTGATACTACTTATCGGCCTTATGCATTAAGAAGTGGGGGAGGTTGAATTAGTGTATAAAAATTAAAACAATAAGATAAGGAAGAGAATGAGTAGAAAATAGACACAAGATTTATAGTGGTTTGGGTATAATTGACCCTACGTCCACTCCCTAATTCTCAGCAATTAGGTGTTCCACTATCTACCAATGGTGTTTTCAAGCTCACACCAAACTTTAACACTTATGTTTTGAAGGCTCACATAGCAACCGTTACACTTGTGTTTT
>CATIWR010617457.1:0-37606 GCA_949677035.1 Omphalea diandra | reverse complement strand
AAACAATTTGCCATACAACTATACAAACACTACATATATGTTCCAATGTCCCCAAATGCAATGGTACTTCTAAATGATTATTTATCTAATGCATATGCTCATGTGATAATGCTAATGAATGTGACTAGGGATGTTACAATTAAGGTAGACTCCTAGTCAAAATACCCTATTAGCCTAAATTCCTCTAATATAAGTAGCAAACAGATCTCGGTAGTGTCCCTAATAGTGGAGAAGAGAACAACAAATATGATATACAGGAAAACGAAGAAAGCCACATAATTGACCACCTCTTTGGGGTTGTTATTTGTTTCCTTTGAAGTCTCTATGATGATAATGGAAGGGACAATGGCTTTTTTCCTCCTCAAAGCAAGGAAGAACATTAGAAGGCTTCGAATGTAATCTCGTTACAAGACCTTAATGTAACTGCTAACATCAATGTGGAGTGGGAAACCTGAGTAATCAATGTCTATCATACAAAAGTGAAATTAGCCAAGGTGAAGATGATCTCACCAATCCAAGAGAGATGGAAGGAATAGATGGCATCTATTTAGTGCTCCGCTAAGATGTACATTGTAGCACTACCACTCCTCATTGCTCCAATTGAAAGGAGCACAGTGAATGGAGCAGCCCTATCAAAGCAATAAGATCACAAACCTACTATGATAACCTTTAGAACTAGTAGACGATAAAGCAATAGACCTATTGACCTTCATAAAGGTTGCATCACCTTTAGAAACAATATGCAACATAAAATGAATTCAAGCAAAAGCATAAGGACAATACAAAAATAATACCCCAAGATTGACAAGTATGAAAAAAAATTACAAATAAAAATTCATCATCAATAAAATTACACAAGTTATGCATAACATAATTACCACAAGATTCTATAACAATTTAAATCTTTAAGAGTCGTGTGCATTTCACCTAAAGAGCCTACAAGTATATATCTTAAAAGCTAAAATTATTTTAAAACTAAGCTAAGTGTTTACTGAAGGTATAAGATATTAAACAGATAAATAAAAATAACAAGACAATACTAGAAAATAAATAAGCAAGGAGGAGAAAAACCAACCTCGACTAAAGTGGAACCAAATAAGTGAAAGGGAAGATTATTCACCAGAGGCACTAGAAGTTCTAGCCCAAATCCTTGGGGAAGTTTTTAAGTTACATGTTCCCTAAGAAAGATGTTGAGTCAAGTCGTAATTTGTGATCAAAGCTACCAAATCATCAATGGGGGAGTAATCATACTCTAAGGCATCAATAGCGACACTGGATAGATCATGATTGAATGCATCAAAATGATCCATGGCTCTAAAAGAAAAAAGTGAAAAAAACCTAAAAGTTGGAGAGCATTTGAGAGAAATGACAAGAGAGGGAAAAGATAAAGAAAAATGAGAGGAATGTGAGAAATAAGATGCATTCGCCAATTAAAGGTATATATAAGTAATAGTTGTCTTTATAGATAACACTTTGATCTGTACAAATAAATAAAAGGGCACTTCTAATTTTTTAAAACTTTCATTTGTACCTCTTTGTATCCCTTATTAAATGGCTATACAAACAACTATGTTTTTTTTTATATAAATAGTACCTACAATAGAGAAAAAAAGAGAAAGATAAAGAGAAAAAGAAAAAGAAAAGGAAAGAAAAAGAGAGAAAAAGATAAAGATAAAGAAAGGAAAAAATAAAATAAAAAGAAGAAAAATAAAAATAAAAATAAAAGAAGAAGAAAGAAAAAAGAAAAGACATGAGAAAACTCAAAGGCACCAAGGGAGATTCCCTAAGGAAAACTAAGAAACACCAAGTGAAATTTCCTAAAGAAAACCAAGAGGCACCAAGTCAGATTCCCTAGAGAAAACTAAGAGACTCCAAGTGAGATTCCTTAGAAAATACCAAAAGACACCAAATGAGACTCTCAGATGAAACTAAGAGATATCAAGAAGGATACTAAAGGGCAAAACCAAGAGGGACTAAGAATGATGCTTGAGGGCACCACTGAGAGAGATTAATTGAATCTAGAGTGATGCAACATAAAGTGAATTGAGAGAGATGTTGAAAGGTGAAATTAAGAGAAAATTAAAAAATGTGATACCAAAAGCAAAACAAAGAGACACCAAAAAGAATACTAAGAGGTCATAAGAGGCATGCCAAATGGGCAAAACTCATTAATTCTATAAAAACACTAAAGGATAAGAGTAAAAACATTCAAAATAGGAAAACATGATTAGAACACATACTTATAACCCAATAGAAGAGCTACTGGAGTATGAATTAATTCCCAGTACCTATTAGAGGGCTATGAAGGATAATATTCAACCTTGGTACTTGCTAAATAGCTACTAAGAACTTAAGTACCTATTAGAGAACTACTAAAGAGATTATATAACCCAATGCTTGTTATAAAGCTATTAAAGGACAAAGTTCAATCTTTATACCTATTAAAAAGTTACCAAAAACCTTAGTACTTATTAGAGAATTGCTAAAGAGATATATACCCTAGTACCTATTAAAGTGCTATTAGAGGACAAAATTTAATGCTAGTACCCATTAGAAAGCTGTTAAGAGCCTTAGTATCTATTAGAAAGTTGATAAGGAGATGATACATCTTACTACCTACTAGAAGGCTACTATAGAATAATAATTAACTTTGGCATATGCTAGAGAGTTGTTAAGATTCTTAGTACCTACTATAGGAGCTATTAAGGAAATTATATCCTTATGTATCCCTTTTTGGTATTTACATTTATGTTGAATGCTTTATTGTGCCTTGTATAATGGTCATTTTATCAAATGTCATTTCTTATGTCCCACAAAGTAGGGGGCAAATAGTGAGCATTAGATCTTAGATTGTTGGGATGTAAGTCTAATGATGAGAAATTTATTGAATTCATTACCAAAAGGGTAGAGGAAATAATGCCTAAGAAAGGGCAAAAGCTTGCACAAACCTTGAATTGAACTATCCCCTAAACATCTAAACTAAGAAAGCCTAATGTGAGATTATGAAAGAGGTATGTATAGACAACTTATAGTCTGTATAGGTAACCTCTAATAGGCCTAGTACTAGGAAACTTTTGGAATAATAACCAACCAAGCCTAAACGGTTATACAACTAAGCAATAGTTTATACATATAACCTTTAATCCATATGGATAACTTTCAAACTCTAAACTTTAGAATGTTCCTTGTCTTATCCTTAAAAAGAGGGAGAGGAATAGATAGGGTGCAATCTAGACATAGATGTACCCTTTTTTCTCTATAAATACCCGACCATTTGGAAACGGTGGAAAAAAGAAAGATCTTAGGAAAGTGTTGCCAAATTTAAAATTCAAACCCTAAAGAACCCTTATTTATAAAAACTAAAAAGCCCTACACTATCTTAAAAGATTTAAGATAAAAGGCCAAGTCTAACTTCTTTTTGTCATTTTTTTCCTTTGCATTTTGAGAGATCCTATCACTTTTAGTGCCTTTAAGGGCCAATAGCTAACCTATAGGCCTTACCAGGCCTCCATTCCCCCTCTCATTTTTTCCTCTTTTATCATCTTTTTGCACCTTCCTTTTTTAGAAATTTGATGTAGTTTTTCTTCAATGATGAAACCCTTCATTTAGTTATTCCCTCATGCCTTAATTTTAGCTTGTCTCTTTAAATAATGCCTTAGACATTCCATGCAAAAAAGAAAATATGCTTCCTATAAAAGGAAAAGAAAAACCCTTATGAAAAATCACATTTTTTGCTTTAAAGGGGTGCACGGTCGTGCACTTATTGAAGCACAATTGTGTCATGATACAATAGCTTTTGTGTTGCTAGCTTTTTAAGGTGCAAGACCGTGTCTCATAGTTGTGCACTATGAATAATTATATCCTTCTTGAGTTACTTAAGTACACAGTCATGTCTTCAAGCTGTGTCTTTCCATAATATCCCACCTCAACAAGTCTTTAAGGCATACAACTATGTCTTTTAGCTGTGTTCCATATTTTCCACTCTAATCTTCATTATTTCCTTCATTTTTTTTTTACAAAACATTAATACCCATGAATTAGGTTCGTTGTTAAGCACAATTAAAGCTTAAAGTATGAGTTCAAACGGGAAAATGCGTCATCAAAACACAATAATATAACACCTAACAAATTCCCCCTAAATGTAAACTATTGTTTGTCCATTAAGTAATCCTTTTCTTGCCAATGCATAATTCAATAACTCCTATGATCAGACTTGAGTTTAGACATTTTAAAGAGAATATGTATCTCAACTATGATCATGAATTTCTTTACTCAAGTAATTTCACTCTAGATAATGACAAGTTTCATACCAATCATACCTAATTCACAATTCTTCAAACACAAAATAGTATGCATGACTTGGCACCATAGTTCATTCTTTACTTTGATTCTCTTTCATATTCACTTTAAGAAAGATTTTTCCTCAATTCTTAAGAATTAAATAAAACTAATTCACCTTTCTCTACTAATGCAAAACCTAGCAACCTTAAGAATCATAAGGTCTTTAATAGCTTATAATGTAGGGCTTGGGTTTAAGTTTACCAAAGAGTGGTCAAGTCTAAAGCAAGAGAAATTGAGCTAGAAAAATGGTCAGGATAATAATAAGAATTGCAAAAGACCTAATATATTACCGTTCAATTTTATTTCTTAAAGAACATTTAATACACCTTATTTTTCTATTTTCTAGGTGGCTCAATTCTTCTTTTGATTCCCCTTTTATTACTTTCCTCTCTATTTTTTAATAAACCAATGACCCAAGCAGATTTCAAGCTATCACTATGCCACTTTCTAAATTTGAATAAACCTTTCTGGTGTTAAAGAGATAATAATAGATGAGTTCTTTTGCCTATTCTTAATATAGATGCACGTGAATGATCTAATGTGTCACATACCATTATGTAACTAAGTTCTAACTCTATTCTTTTGATAGAAAAGATAAAAGATTATTTTGTCTATATAGTTATAATGTCGAATATGGGTGAAGGGAAAAAAGTTTAAATAATACTCTCTAAGAAGTATTCATTATAGCTTAAAAGGGGTAATAATGAATGATGTGATAAAGGTGTGGATAAGGAATAATAGGCTAAGCAAAGAATGCCTTAATCATTTTCTTAAGGTTACCAAGCACTAGGATTTTGCCTCGAAAGGTGTTCAGCAAGTTCTAGCACATGTAAAGGTTTTTTCTAACTAAAAGTGGTTTGAAAGAAACCTCTTATGGATTATTCCCTACATTGCCAAGAGTGCAAAAAGAGTCTTAATATGTTTGAGCAATTAATGAATAAAAACATGATTGTTAAGCTCAAGTCATCATCACAAAGGAAATTAATTTAAGTAATTCCAAATAAAGATTATAAATTTTCTTCATTTATTATTCTCCTTACAATCACAAACCAAAACTAACCATGATAATCATAAAATTGATAATGAGCGTAAAACGGAATAATTGAAGACACAAAGGCAACAACACCATCAAGTGTAGGCATGAGTGTAATTCAAGAGTGGTTAAGTGAAAATAAGAAAAATTGAAAGCAATCCCCCAAAATTAAATTTAATTTATCTTTAATGAATAAAAAATAATAAACAAAATGGCATAAAAGTGTACTTCCCTTGCATAATGGTGGAGGAAAGTGTGACATTCAATGATATTCAAATAGCTTAAGTCAACTACAAAAAGAAACATTAGTGCATAAGTATGCATAAAAAAGAGACTAAGAAAGGCAAAATACACATCACAAGCCACAAAATAAAATATAAAGCTCTTTTCAATCATAAGCCAAATATATCATAAGATCAATTGGTGTAAATATAAGGAAATCAAAAAGGACACACGAAAATGAAGATTACATGAAAATAGAAAAAGAAAGACATTAAATAAGAAAAAATAACACAACGTAAGATAGGATGATCAATCCATAGGTGATGATGGTGGAAATTCAACATGGCTAAAGTAGGCTTATAGGCATCCATCGACATCCATAATGCGTAAGTCCAAGTGGGCAAGTTAATGGCAAACATCTAACTCAAAAGCCATTTGGCGAATGTGTATGTGATCTAAATATAACTCCATCCTTGCTAAGATTTCTTCCAATTGCCCATGGAAGGTGATGGTGGAACATGAGTGGACGGTTCCTCCATAAGTGGCTTTCAGGCTCTAAGGCCCTCTTCATCAGTCCCTTCAAGTTGAGCTTTTTAAATAAGCACATATCAGTCCCCACCCTTATTTACAATCCTAATCTCATCATATTCTCAAAAGTGAAAAGTATATCACTCGAGACTTTGGTAAGATGGGAGGTAGAGGTAAGTCATAGGCACTTACGTGATGGGCAAAGATTGTCATAAAAGCATCAATAAAAATTTTACTAAAATCTCTCTTAGCCATCCTTCCTATATGGTAGACCAACCATCAAGCAATGTTAATGGTGTGCTCATACCTCATGTACTAGAAAACATAATAATTCTATTTTATTTACTACCCCTATACTCTTCCCTCTACTCGTGATCGATGCAGTAAGCAACCCATGCATAATCCGTAAATAAGGCTCTTAAATCTCTGAGATCTTAGTAGATTGGGCTTTATAGTGGGAATGCCCACCCATCATCTCCCATATGGCTTTTCAATCAAAGTCCTTAAGAAGCCTAATATTCCTCTCATTTTTTAGTTGAAAGGCATGGTAAATCTCAATTAAATACAAGATGTGGGGCTTATTGAGTAGTTGAAAGAGTTATAGCACCAAATAGGTAATACATTCCTACCTTCTTAGTTTCCACATACAAACTAGCTAAGAATTTGAAGGTTAACCCTTTATAAGTGAAAGTATGAAGGTCTATAAAATTCTCCCATTGAAAGATCCTAATGTGCTCTTACACCTCATTAAGCAAACCCATATGGGCAAGAGCACCCATGTCTACAAATTTGGCTGGAAAAATAGGATGTTTTAGAACAGTAACATATCTAATTATGTGCTCATTCTTACTAAAGGTGGGAATGGAACCAAGAGGAGGAGGAGCACTTGAAGATCTGACTCAGTGAGCGATTATGGTGTTTTTGTTTTCACTCATGGTCAAAATTAGAAGTAAGGAGTTTAAAAAGGAGATTTCATAGAGTGTTGGTGGTGGGATGGCCATAATAGGGGTGAAGATGAAGAGTCGCATTGCTTGGTCTTAGGTTTAATGGAAAAGAATGAGAGGAAAGGAGAGAAGTGGATATTTAAATCAAAAGTTTTCAGGATCGCATGGCTATGTTGCATTGTTGTGCAATCTAGAAAAGAACGATTTGGCTCAAAGACATAATGTGTTGCTTGTAAAATCTAGGTAATTGGTGAAACAAAGGTACACTACCGTGCAAGGAGACCGTGCATTTAGGAAAGGTGCTAGAAAAATTTTTCAAAGGTTCACTTTTGATGACATGGTCATGTTCTAAAGGCATATTATTCTCCAAAACTCTACTTTTCAAAGATTGATCTTCCTAATGACCATAGAGCTTACCCCCCATGACCATATACTCATCTCAGCACCAAATACTCATGCAATTAAAAATGTAATATTTTAATATAAAAACACAAGAAAAATATGCCAAAATCAAATAAACACCAAGAATGCAACTAAAAAAAGGATCAATAGGTAAAGCAATAAAAAGGGGAAAAAAAAAACCTCCTCCTAACTTAAGTGAAGTGAGTAATGAGTTCCTTGAACCTTAACTTGCAAAACCAAGAGAGTAACAACTAAGAAAACTAAATTATTGGATTAGTTTGGCCAAACCTAAGTCAAAACTCTCTTTGAATCTGGACAATATAGATCGAAAGGTTTTAATGTCAATTTCAAGTGTTAATCTTGAGGATAGTTAGTGAGGATCGCATTGGAATTTGAATGGAAGCCTTAGTCTTAAAGATTAAAATTTACATCATAATTCGTAGTCATGAATTAGAAGGTCGTGATAGCTATCTTGCAAAAGAGTTAAATAAATTTTGGACAGAGATTTTGGGTGTATGTCACGGCTAGTGTCGCGATCGCTACCTTTGTATTCACTTGGAAGAAATCAAGTCTTTAACTAGATTATGCCAAGTTTCCAAAAGAATTATTGGAACATCAAAATTCATGCTAGTTAAATAATGGTAGAAACTACAATTTTGGTGAAACAACACCTCCATTTAGGTAGATAATTTCATGGTGAGCATTGCGTTTAAAGAGGAAAAGTAGAGACTACAACTTTTACTATTACTCAAAGGATGTAACGACTATTTTTCCTAAAGAACTAATAGTTTTATGCCATGTGGATAAGCTACTACAAACAAATAGGGTTTTCCATTACTAATTGAGCAAAATTGAGTGTTATGTGAATATCATAATCGTTATTATATAGCCACGATCTTGAATTTCATCTAATAAGTAATAAATGTAGGATCTGCCTAACATACTTTGGAGATTTGGACATAATTTTATTTGTAACATTTTTTGGTGATTATAGCCTATAAATACACCACCAAATGAACTTGAATGCAAGAGAATATCATCTATTATAGCAAAACTCTTACAAATTTATTTCTCAACCTTTAAGTGTTCAATTTCTTGCATTTGAGTTATTCTTGTTTGTTGCAAGCATTAAACACCATTAGGTCTAGGTTTGATAGTTAGCATTTGATTGTAAAGCTCTTGTTTAGGTCAAATGTTAGCCTTGTGAAACACTAGTGAGGTTGTGTATGAGCCTTTGTAAAAATACAAGTTGTAAAGTTAGGTATGAGCTTTAAAACACCATTGGATATTAGTGAAACACTTAATTAGAAGAATTGGGCAGTGGATGTAGAGTTGATTAATACTTAAACCACTATAAAACTTGATGTGTTTTATTCTTCTTCTACTTTTTTTATTTCTTGCTTAACAAACTTTCCCTCTAAAATTCAAAATTTCCCATCAATTTAACCCCCTTTCTTAGTGCACAAGGGCTAACAAGTGATATCAAAGCTTGCCCTTAAAACAAAGTCTTGATTGAGTGAGAAAAGATCATGGCACAAAATAGAATCCACACTCATCTCCAGCCTTACTTTGATGAAACCGACTATACTCATTAGAAGTATATAAGGGATATTTATTTGGATAGTGATGTAGTGGATTTGTAGGACATTATAGCAAAGGAACGAAAGCCTTCAACCAAAATGGTAGATGGTAATGATGAACTAATTCCAAGGGAAGAATGGGTGGAAGCACATAGAAAGTCAAATCGAAAGAACAAGAGAGCAATGCCCATTCTTCTTAGCTCTTTATCAAGAGAGGAGATTGGTCGAGTGCAATATTGTCTAATCGCCCATGGGATATGAAAGATATTAGAGAACTATCACAAAGGCACTATACTTGTGAAATCAAGTAGGTTGGAAATGTATATGATGGAATGGGACCTCTTCATGATGAAAGAAAATGAAAGTATCACTGATATGACAAATAAACTCCTTTCTATTGTCATAAACATGAAGAAGTTTGGAAGAATTCTCACCAACCATGAGGTAAACACTAAAATTCTCAAATCTCTTTCTCTTGAAAAATTTGGTGCTAGAGTTTGTAGCATTTAAGAATCCAATATGAAGATTGGAAATGTGTAAATAAATGTCTTTATTAGCAAGCTACTTACTCATGAGTTGGCCTTAAAGAAATATGAGGAGATGAAGAAAATAAGAGGACAAGGAGACAAAAATAAAAAAGTAGAAAAGAAGACTTTTGGTCGCAAATCCTTAAATAAAGATAAGGAGGTTGAAGTTGCCTCTAATAATAGTGATGAGAGTGAGAAAGAGGAAAAAGAGCCAACCATGTGTTCAAAGAGGACCAAAGAGCTCATAAAGAGAAGGAAAGATTGGAGGAACTTTAAAAATGCATCTCTCAATTTTAAAGACAAGAAGAATGAAATGACTTACTATGAATGTGGAAAATAAGGTCACATCAAATTCGAATGTCCTAAGCTCAAGAAGAAGAAAAGTGGGACAAGGAGAAGAAGAAAAAGAAGAAGAGCTTCAAGGCTACATGGAATGATGGCTTAAATAAGGAAGTGGAAGATGAAGAAGTTGCCAATCTATGCTTCATGGCTTAAAAGGATTCCTCCAAAGAGGTAAGTTCTTCCTCACATTCTTGTCATGATTATGAGGACTTAGATGATGTGGATGATGAGCTTCTTGAAGCTCTAACCTTGAGATATGATAAATACAAATCTCAAATGAAAACTTACAAGAAAAAGTGTTCAAAACTTGAGGATGAATTTAAAAACTTAAATGATCTTGCAAGTGACTTGAAGATTTCTAATGAAGAACTCAAAAAATATTTGAAAATCTTTCTAAATCTTCATCCTCTCTTGTTCTTTGAGAAAAGAAAATGATTCTTTAAAAGGTGAAGTTATTGAGCTTAAGAATTCCATCTCAAGATTTCACAAAGGGAAAGAAACTTTGGATACTCTCATTGTATCTCAAACACCACCCTTAGTGAGACATGGTTTAGGCTTTAATAAAGCTTCCTTATCTATATCTTCTCCCCCTATATTCATTAGAGCATCTACATCTCAAACTTCTAGTATTGAGGTTGTTAGGAAGAAAAGTGTTCAAAGCACTAAGCCATTTATCCCTAAAGGCAAAGGAAAGGCCCATAAAGGCTCAAGAGCTACGTCTCAAAGAGCAAATCATGCATACATCTATACTAAAAGGCATGCCCAAAGGCACATACATAAAAACTTATCTTCTACTCTTCATTACTCATGCACTTGCATGCACTCTCATAACCAAAGTATGAAAATGTCTCCTACTCATACTGAAGTTATGCATCATAAGTCTAAACTCCAATGTCACTATTATATGAGGTATGGACATATTAATGTCTTTTACTATATTAGGAAAGCACATCTCAAATTAGAAGACCCTTCTAAGCCTAACCCCCAAGGGCCCAATTATACTTGGGTACCTAAACAAAGGTAAATTTTTTTTATGTTGTAGGAATGTTGGAAACTACTAAAAAAGATAATGATTGGCATGTGGATAATGGGTGCTTAAAGCACATGATCAAAAAGAAGAAGTTATCCATAGCAATTAAAGAAAAAGATAGTGGCAATATCACATTTGGAAACAATGCTAAGGGTAAGGCAATTAGCATTCGAATTATTGGTAAGAAAGGTTGCTCTCTTATTAATAATGTTCTTTTAGTTGAAGGATTGAAATATAATTTATTAAGTGTAAGTCAATTATGTGACAAAGGTAATAAGGTCACCTTTGACCCTAGAGAATGTTTTGTTACAACCTTATGGATAAGAAGGTAGTCTCTAAGGGAAAAAAGGAAAGGTAATACCTTTTTAATTAACTTAGACAATTTGGCTAACTAATCCTTTAAGTGTCTTATCTCTATTATTAATGAATCTTGGTTTTGGCATAAAAGACTTGGACATGCTAGCATGGAGCTACTACAAAGTTTATCAAAATGAGAGCTAGTAGAGGGTCTTTCAAAGCTTAAGCTCAGAGAGTACAAGACATATGGTCCTTGCCAAATAGGGAAGCAACACCTAGCATCCTTCAAAGCAAAAAAAAATGTTGTAATTACTTATAGACCTCTTCAACTCATTCATATGGACTTAGTTAGACCCACTAGAAATGCTAGTCTTAGTGTAAAGAATTAGTTAGACCCACTAGAAATGCTAGTCTTGGTGTAAAGCATTATGCATTTCCTAGTTGATGACTACTCTAGGTCCTCTTGGGTATCATTTTTTTGCTCATAAGAGTGACACTTTTGGAGCTTTCAAAAGTTTTTCTGAAAGAGTTCAAAATGAAAAATGTTATTTCATTTCTTCTTTTATGAGTGACCATGGAAAGGAATTTCAAAATAAATCTTTTAAAAATTATTAATTAGAGAATGGGATTTCGAACAACTTTTCTACTCATAAAACACCATAACAAAATGGTGTTGTAGAAAGGAAAAATAGGACATTAGTAGAGCTGGCTATAACTATGCTTAATGAGTATTACTTGCTAAATTACTTCTGGGCTGAAGCCATTAATAGTTCATGTTGTATTATTAATCGTATTTTCAAAAGACCCATTCTAAACAAAACTTCTTATGAGCTATGGAATGGTAGAAAACCTAAGCTTTCATATTTTAAAGTTTTTGGGTGTAAATGCTACATACTCAATACCAAGGATAAACTTAGAAATTTTGCCTCTAAAACTGATGAAGGTATCTTTCTTGGATATTCCACAACTAGCATAGACTATAGGGTGTTTAACAAAAAGATTACAGTGATTGAAGAGTCTATAAATATTATATTTAATGAGTATAACAAATTTGATTTTGGGAAAGGTTCTCTTATTGATAATCTTATAAATAACTTTAAGAAGTTAGAGCTTAATTTAATGCTAAAAGAAATTATGATTGATCTTGAAGATAATAAGCCATCATAAGAAATTAAAGAACCTCAACCACAATAATAGGAAAACTAAGCTCAAGAACTATCTAAGGATTTGGGATACTTTAAGAATCACCCAAAAGATTTTATCATTGGTGAGACATCTAAGGGAGTAAGTACTAGATCTCAATTACTTGTTTTAGATAATAACCTTATTTTTTTCTCAAATTAAGCTAAAAACTATTGACGAGGCTCATGATGATGAGAGTTTAGTGATTGTTATGCATGAGAAACTTAACCAATTTGAGATAAATAAAATTTGGGAACTTACAAACAAGAGAAAGGCATTGATTATAATGAAACCTTTTCCCCTGTAGCAAGATTAAAGGTCATTGGATTCTTTTAGCATTTGCATGTCACATTAATTTTAAGCCTTTTCAAATGGATGTGAAAAGTGCATTTCTAAAATGGTTTTATTGAGGAGGAATTTTATGTTGAACAACCTCTGAGTTTTGAGTCTCATGTTTTTCCAAAACATATTTTTAAATTAACTAAGGCCAAGGCTTAGTTCATTTCTTTTACAAAATGATTTTGAAAAAGGCAAGGTTGATACTACTTTATTTATAAAAAGACGCAACAAGGATACACTCATTGTGCAAATATATGTTGATGATATTATATTTGTGAAGAATTTGTTAAGTGTATGACTAGAGAGTTTGAGATAAGCATGATGGGTGAGCTCAAGTTCTTCCTTAGTCTTCAAGTCAAACAAACCAAAGAGGGCATCTTTATCAACCAAGCTAAGTACACAAAGGATCAACTCAAAAGGTTTGGCATGGATGGATGCAAAGTAATGAAAACCCCAATGTGTACAACTATTAAACTAGATAAGGATGAATTGGGTAACCTCATTAATGAAGAGAAGTATAGAGGTATGATTGGCTCTCACCTCTATCTTATTGCATCTAGACCCAACATCATGTTTAATGATTGTTTATGTGCTGGATTCCAATCTTGTCCTAAGGAACCTTATATGAATCCCATTAAAAGAATTCTTAAGTATTGGTATGACACATTACATTTAAGACTTTGTGATCCTAGGAATTCATCTTTTAGTCTTCTTACATATTCGGATGTAGATTATACTGGTAGTTTGATGGATAGGAAGATCACTTTCTAAACATGCCAATTCATAGGTGAATGTTTAGTTTCTTGGTTTATCAAGAAGCAAGTTTCAGTTGTCTTATCCACTATCGAAGCAGAATATTTGGTGATGGATTATTGTTGCACCCAAGTTCTTTGGATGAAATAATAACTCAAGGATTATAGCAAAGATGTTGATCACATTCCCATCAAATGTGACAACACAAGTGCAATAAATCTTTCTAAAATTCCATCCAACTTTCAAAAAGTAAGTATATTGATATTAGACATCATTTTCTTAGAGATCATGTCCAAAATGGTAATGTGGTGTTAGAATTTATTGACACCAATCACCAACTTGCAGATATTTTCATTAAACTGCTTAATGAAGAAAGAATAAACTTTTTCAAAGGGAACTGCGAATGTTAGATGAAAGCTCCCTAAGGTGAAAATTGATCTCACTTTATGCACTTCACTATACTTGTCAATATTAATTCATTGTTCGATATGATTGGTAATTGCATGATAACTTGTTGTGTTGGATGTTGTAAATGTGTTAATTCACTATGCAATTATGCTCTTCAATGCCAAATTGCTTGAATTAATCATCATAATATTATATTGATCACATTAAGTTTGAGCCAATGTTTCTTTCATGTTTCTTTCAAAAAGGCCTTGTAATTTGCGACTAGGATTTATAATTAGTGATCGCTACTTGCAAGTCTTCTCCAACCTTTCAACCTTTGTCAATTCATTATCGTTATCTATGGTCGCTACAACTAAATTTTTCAAATTTCAAATCTGTTGTCCATTGACTTTATTCTTTGCTAAGGAAATCTTAATCGTTAGTCAAAATTTTAATAAATAACAGTCGCAGTAAGCATGTAGAGGCCGCGATATACTATAATGGGTAGGCATTGATTGATTTGATAATCAAGTGGTGCTTTTTCCTCATTCAATGCTTTTTTTAACCATTTTATAATCATTTCCCCTATTCTCTGCCTATTTAAGTCTCTTTCACACCCTTTGATTCCACTTTTATTATCTTTCTCATCATACTTCTCATCTCTTTTCAATTTTTATCCTACATTATCTTTTCCTCTACTCTCATGTGTTGCCCAATCTCAAGGCCCTCATCCTCTTTATCTCATGAAGGGAATCATAAAGGAAGAGAATGAGAAATACAAGGCCAACACCAAAAAGATCGTCCAACCTAACAAAATGCCCTCCTCCTTCCTTCTTAAAACTCTTGGCATTAAGGGATAAATCCAAGCATTTCTCTCTAACCTTGGCTGGAATGAATTCATTTTTCATGAAGAGCTAGGCTATGAAGAAATCATGCAAGAGTTCATGTGCACCATCATTCTTAGTCGAAGGTTAAAATCTAAAGCAAGTTCGTATGGTCTTATCTTTAGGACATTTTGAGATCCCTATTTTATTACATTTGCCCAACTTTCCTCCCTTTTTAATTTCTAGACCGAAGATAATGTTCCCTTCATTATCTTTTACCTTAACATCATATATTTTGAGTTTTGGTCTGAAATTTCCATTGAAACCAAACACGATTTAAAAACTTCAGTGGCTAAGTACGTCAAAACCTTAACCAATTGGCTCCTACATAGAATTATTACCTTTTACATCAATGCTAGGCGTGATAAGAATGAAAAAGTCTCTCAAAAAGACCTAGCTTTTCTCTTTTGCCTCACTAAAAATAAGCCCATCCAAACTACGAGATACCTTGTAGAACAATTGATCCATATGAGTACCAAACCTAAGAGTCAATTTCTTTTTCCCTCTCACATCACAACCATATATTAGTTTACAGGGCTTTGAATGATGAGAATGAAAAATTCCTTGCTAAAAAGTATCTCTTATCCTAAAACTTTCTTGATTTGACCTATTTAATCAATGCCTAGGCTATTCATCCTGACTCTTATGTGTATTCTTTGGGATCCTATGGAGCAAAGAAGCAAGAGACCACTCATGCCTCTAAAAGAAAAAGGTTAGTGATTGAAAAAGGCACCTAAGAGCCCATTTCATTTTCAAAGTCCAAGATAAGGCCAAAATCCAAGTCTTTTTCCATCTCTTTCTCTTCCATCAATAAGAAACTTGACAAAATTATGAGAATGATCAAGAGAAGGTTCCTTCTTCTCTCTCATTTTCATAGTCACTTGGTTGATCTTTAAGAAAAGATTGGTGCTACTCCATGTCATTTTTCTGATTTTAAATAATGGGAAGACACTCAAGAAGAAGGTGACTAAGAAGAAGAAAAAGATAAAGCCCAAGGAGAAGGAGATGAAGAATTCGCTGAAGATAATGATGATACTGATGATGATATCTCTCCTACCTTCTAGTTTTCTTTTAGCTTTATTTCTTATTCATTTTTTGTTTTTAACCTTTCTTATTTTAATTTTGGCTTAAGTGTATGATTAAACATACTTATATGTTTGACTAGTGTTATCCATCTATTTTCTTTAATAAAAGTTTAAAGTATGTTCTTTTCTATCGTTGAACAATGCAAATTTGGTTTAATGAATGATGTTCTTTCTTTAGTAAAAATTCTAATTTTGTTACTCTAATTCTTAACTGATTGCCATCATATGTTACTCTAAGTATCGCTTATCATTGTACTTAACCTTTCTCTCTTTTTGATCTTAGCAAAAGGGGAGAGCTTGCATGTCATTAGTTGTAGTGCAGTATAAATTAAGGGGGAGCATTTCAAATATTTCAATTTATTAATCATTTCAACTTCATACACTCTAGAATACATTTATAAATTCTTTATCCTTTGCAAATTCAATCTAAGTTGTCAAAACCAAAAAAGGGAGAGATTGTTGGACTAAGTTTGTTAAACGTAAGTCAAAACTCTTTTTTGATCTTTATAATATAAATTAAAATGTTCTAATGTTAATTTCAAATGTTGATCTTACAGATAGTTAGTTAGGATCACATTCAAATTCGAATGAAAGCCTTAGTCTCAAAGATTGAAATTTACATCCTAATTCATAGTCATGAATTAGAAGGTCGCTATCACTATCTTACAGAAGAGTTGGACAAATTTAACACAGATAAGTATGTTACGTCTAGTGTTGCAACTGCTACTTTTGTATTCACTTAGAAGGAATCAAGTTTTCAACCAGATTATGTCAAAAGTCCTAAAGAACTATTGGAACATCAAAATTCGCAATAGCAAAATAATGGTAGAGACCACGATTTTGGTGAAACAACACCTCTATTTGGGTAGACAATTTCATGATGAGCATCACGTCCAAAGAGAAAAAGTAAAGACCACAACTTTCATTATTATTGAAGGGATATAACGATTATTTTTTTTTAAGAACTAATGGTTTTATGCTACATTAACCAGTTGTTAGATACAAACGGGGTTCTTTACTGTAAATTGAGTAAAATTCAATGTTATATGAAAATCATGACTACAATTATACAGTCCTGATCGCGAATTTCATTTGAGAAGTATTAAATGCAAGATCTGCCTAGCATATTTTAGAAATTTAAATATAGTCTTATTTGAAACATCGCTTTGGTTATTGTAACCTATAAATACACCACCAAATGGACTTGAATGCAAGAGAATAACATGCATTATAGCCAAACTCTTGCAAATTTATTTCTCAAACTTTAAGCATTTAATTTCATGTATTTAAGTTGTTGTTTTTGTGTGAGCATTAAATACCATTGGTTTTGGATTTAAGAGTTAGCTTTTGATTGTAAAACTCTTATTTAGGTTGAGTGTTAGTCTTGTGAAACACTAGTGAGGTTATATGTGAGTCTTTGTAAAAACGCAAGTTGTAAATTTAGGTGTGAGCTTTAAAAAACCATTAAATATTAGTGAAACACCTAATTAGAAGAATTGGGGAAAGGATGTAGGGTTGATTAATGCCCAAACTATTATAAAACTTGGCATGTTTTATTCTTGTTATGCTTTTTCTATTTCTTGCTTAACAAACCTTTCCATCCAAAATTCAAAATTTTCCACCAATTCAACCCCACTTCTTAGTGTACAAGGGCCAATATATATGAACAAGACAATAAATTACTTAAAGAGAAGTAAGAATAAATGTAGGGGTTTACCCCATGCACAATGCTAGTTTAAGGTCTCTAACTTGACCCTTGTGTTGGCTTTCATATCGACGCACTTAGGAGATAAAGAGTCTCCCCTTGTTGTGTAGCCTTTCCTTCATAATATTGCTTTAACCAGTGTTCATTGACCTTGAATATCTCTCCCTTGGAGTTTTTGATTTCAAGACTTTGGTGATGACAAATGGTCCAAACCATATAGATTTGAATTTGCTTGGAAAGTACTGCAACCTTGAGTTAAAAAGGAGCACTTTTTATCCTTCCTTGAACTCCTTTTTTCAAAATGTAGCTATCATGCCACCTTTTAGTCTTCTCCTTATAAATCTTATTGTTCTCATAGGCTTAAAGATGTATAGACTCAAGTTCATTGACTCTAGCAAGATCTAAATTGAAGTTAATAAATTTGATTGCTTAATAAGCTCAATGTTCTAATTTAACCCGTAAGTGGTAAGCTTTCCCAAATACCAAATAGTAAGGTGTGTTACCAATTGGCGCTTTGTAAGTGGTTTTATATGCCAAAGTGCATTAAGAAGATTCAAAGACCAATACTTCCTTGAGGAGTTGGTCGTCTTTTTTAGGATATGCTTTATTGCTCTATTAGATATTTTCATTTAGCCACTTGTTTTAGGATGATATGGCATTGCAATTTTATGCGTTAGTTCATACTTCTTAAGCAATGACTTGAATTGGTGGTTGCAAAAGTGTGACCCTTCATCGCTTATAATTGCACGTGTTGCTCCAAAAGTTATAGAGATATGCTTCTTTAAGAACCATAACACCACTTCAGCATCATTAGCCGAAGTAGCTATGGCTTCAACCCACTTGTACATGTAGTCAACTGCCACCAAAATATATTGGTTCCCAAATGACTTAGGGAAAGGTCTCATGAAGTCAATTGCTTAAACATTGAAAAGTTCTACCTTAATTATGAAATTGAATGGTATTTTATTCCTCTTAGAGATATTACCTATTCTTTTGAACCTATCACAAAGTAAATAATGAGGGCCACAAGAATCCACTTTGCAATATCTTAGCCATAGTTTTGAAGGGACCACCAAAATGTCCTCTGCATTCTAAGGTATGACAATGCAGTAAAATATCTTTCATCCCCTCCTCTGGTACACGCTTTCTTATAATACCAATGACACATTCTTTAAATAGAAATGGTTCTTCCTAAAAATTAAATTTAATATCATGCATAAACTTTTTCTTTTAATGGGAAGTAAAATCATGAGGAACAATGCGACTCACTAAATAATTCACAAATTCACATACCATGGAGTTTGGAGAGCTTTCAAAAGGAAGAGTTGTTCCTTCGAAAAGGTTTCATTGATCAGGATACATACCTCATCCTCTTATATATGTTCTATGCATGAGATATGATCGGTAACTAAGTTCTCCATTCCCTTCTTATCCTTGATCTCCAAGTCAAATTCTTAGAGTAAAAGAATCCATCTTATAAACCTTGGCTTTGCATCCTTCTTTGTTAACAAATATAACAAATCATTACATGATCAGTATAAATAATCACTATAGAACCAAGAAAATAAGATCTAAATTTATAAAATGTAAAAACAATTGCCAATGGCTCTAATTTCGTAGTGGCATCATTGAGTTAGGCATCATTAAGGGTCTGACTCACATAATATATAGCATAAAACTTTTTCTCTTTCTTTTTTCCAAAAATAGCCCCTACGACATAATCACTTACGTCGTACATCAACTCGAATGGCAATGACCAATTTGGTTTTGTCATGATTGCTGCAAAAACAAGTTTCAATTTTAACTTGTGAAAAGCTTTGAGACAATCATCATTAAAGGAAAAAGGGACATCCTTAGCTAATAAATCACAAAGATGTTTAAAATCTTGGAAAAATCCTTAATGAATCCCTAATAAATCTAACATGGCCTAAAAAACTCCTTATTCCTTTAATGGATGTTGGCAGAGGCAATTTTTCTATGACTTTAATCTTTGCTCGGTCTATGTCAATTCCTTTAGTAGAGATTTTATGCCTAAGCACAATACCTTCTTATACCATGAAATGGCACTTTTCCTAACTAAGAACAAGGTTGGTCTCTTCACATCTTTCTAAAACCCTATTTAGATTAGCCAAACAAGCATTAAAGGTATCACTAAAAATCGAGAAATCATCCATGAATATTTCTACCATATGATGGTCAACATTTTGAAAAATATGGCTACACCTTTGGAAAGTGGTCAATGTATTTCATCGGCCAAATGGCATACATTTATATGCAAATGTACCATAAGGGTATGTAAATGTTGTTTTCTATTTTTCCTTCGATGTTATCTAAATTTGGTAATAGCCTAAGTACCTAATTGAGAAACAATAGTACATATGACCTACAAGTCTTTCCAAAATTTTATTAATAAAAAGGTAAGGGAAAATGATCTGTGCAGATTGTAGGGTTTAGGTTCCTATAATCAGTACATACTCTCTAACCTTTCACAGTCCTAATAGGGATAAGCTCATTATTTTGGTTGGTTACAATCATCATCCCTCCTTTTTTAGGAACTACTTGGACCTAACTAATATATGGGTTATCTAAAATGAGGCTAATAATCCCCATATCTAGCAATTTTACTACTTATTTCCTAACCACCTCTTTCATATTAGGGTTAAGCCTCCTTTGGTGTTTTATAATGGGTTTGTGACTATCCTCTATCAAAATTTTATGCATACAAAGAGTAAGACTAATCCCCTCTAATATTTATTATGGTCTACCCCAAGGCTTTAATTTGATTTCTCAATACCCTCAATAGTTTTTTATTTTGGGTTTGGGTAAGCTCATTAAAAATGTTGATCAAAATGGTCTCATCACTCCCCTAAAATTGCATATCTAAGGTGTGAAGATAAAGGCTTAAGCTCAAGTTAAAGAGGTTTAAGAATAAAAGGTAATGTTACCTCAAGATACTTCTCATATTCCAATAGTTTAATAATAAAAGAATAAGTAGCATCATAAAATTCTTAAGTTAGAATACTTACCTTCTTAGCATTCTCTCTTTCTCAACACTTACCAAGGTCGTTGTCTCTATTTTCAAAGTTTCCTCCTTTTCTTGAAAGACTTTCTTAATGTAATCTTCAATAACAACTATCCTCAAGTACCATTCATTTCATTGCCCTGTACACATTAGAGATCACCTCTTCATTTCGCTAATACCTAATTTTTCAAAAATAGATAAAGAAATTAAATTGATGTTAGATCCTAAATCACAAATAGCTTTTTTAAAAGAAAAATTACCAATATCACAAGGGATAGTAAAACTTTCTGAATCTCCTCTTTTAAGAGGCAACTTGTTAAGTAGGATTGCCCTACATTCATCGATCAAGATAACTCTCTCGTATTACTCTAATTTACTTTTCTTTGAAAGAATGTCCTTCAGGAAGTTTGCATATTTAGGCATTTAGGCAAACACTACCCTAAACGGTATATTGGTTTGGATTTTCTTGAGCATATCTAATGTTTTTGCAAATTACATATCCACATAATTTTATTTGAGCCTTGAAAGGAAAGGAATGGGTAATACATATGGTTTTATCTTTTCTTTAGGTTTCACTTTACGAATAATTTCTTCTTCTTTACCCTCTTCTCTTTTTCCTTCTTCTTATTTTTCTTCCCTCTCTTCCTTAGGTTGAAGTTCCTTACCATTCCTTAAAATGATGGCTTTCACTTGGTCCTTTAGGTTGGTTTCAGAATTGCTAGGCAAAGTACCATGGGATCTAAAGCTAAGGGCATTAGCTATTTGTCCCACTTGAATCTCAAGATTATGGATGGAGGATGAGTGGTTTTTATTGCTTGATACATTTTGCCCTTAATTCTCCTCATATTGCTCTAAGTTAGACTTATTGGAGTTGACGAATTTTTCTAAGAGGTTTTCTAAGCTCGATTTCTTTTCTTGAAGTTTGTAATTTAGTGGTGGGGGTTCAAAACTAAGTGGTGCCCCGTGAGCTTTAGGATTTAGGGTATTGTTATTGGACTAATAGAAGTTTGGATGATTATAGCAACCTCGATTATAAGTATTTAAGCACAGGCTATTAGGTTGATGGTTAAAGTTTCCCACATAGTTTACTTACTTTTGGGCAAAAGGATTCCCAGTTTAACAATCAACACTCTTATGTTCACTTTCCCCGTAAAAATCACATACAACTTTGCACGAAAGGAGAAGACATAACATTATAAGTAAAGGCATTCAATTGTTTGGAAAAAGTAGATACCTGAACTTACAAGGTTTAATAGGCATCTATGTTATGAACCTTTACTACTTTCTTTAGGAAAGTCCTCTCATAGGCTTAGTAGTTATTGTTTGTTATAGTTTCAATCAACTTATCGTTCACATCAGTTATTTTATCTAATAAAGATCCCCTAGCTGTTATGTCTATAATGATTTTGATTTACCCGAATAGCCTATTATAAATGTTGTGCATGATTGACCATTTTGGAATATGATGATTTGGGCACCTTCTCAAAAGATCCTTAAACCTTTCCCAAGCTTCATTTAAAGTTTTCCCATTCAATTGGTCAAAAGCTATGATCTCATTTCTAAGTCTAGATATTTTTTATAAAGGGAAGTATTTAGCCAAAAAGGCTTGAGAGAGTTGATCCCAAGCAGTGATACTCCCAGATTCCAAAGAATTGATCTATGGCTTAGCTTTTTCCTTAAGAGTGATTATGAAGAAGTGTAGTCTTACCAAATCTACAGAAATTTTGTTTTGTCAAAAAGTGTCATAGATTTCTAAGAAATTAGCTATGTGCACATTTGGTTCTTCATGGGAGAAGACATGGAACTAGAGTGTATTGGTGAGCATTTGAATAAATGTTGGTTTAATCTCAAAGGTAGAAGCATTAATAATTAGTCGAGTGATAACCGACTGCAATCCTATAAAAGGAGGCGTGGCAAAGTCTTTAAAAGGTTAGTCTCCTTGGTTTGTCATCTCTTGAATTTGTTATTGTTCTTACCTTCTTCAGTTGAAGGTGCATTTAATTTTTGGACTGATAGGAAGCAAATCTTATTCATTCTTCTGATTCCAAGTTCTAATGATGCACCTAAAATAAAGAGATAGGAAGCAAGGTTAAAATTTAAAAAAAAAAATTCTAGAGTAATATAAAAATAGTAACTTAGTATTAAAGTCATCAATCCCCGATAATGGCGCCAAAAACATGACGATGGGTGCATGCTATATAAAGTCCCTGAGTTGCAAGTGCACAGGTCAGAAGTAATAAAATGTACTTTACAAGTATGGATATCATTCCTACAAGGATCGAGTTTAAGTATTAAGTATCTTGTATGTTATATTATCTAAAAAAAATCAATAATAAATGATAAGTTTAATTGAAAAGAAAGTAAATTAAAATACTAATAAAGATGAGAGATAATCAATGGATAAGAATAGTTAAGGATTCAATTTCACTCGATAACCTTTCATAGGGATCCTTATCTAATTGGTTCAATCAATAAGTACTACTATCAAGTCACTAAGGTGGTTAATTAATCCTTATCGAGTAAAAATTGACATACAAAACATGGTAGCTAAAGGTTTCTCAACTCAAAATCCAAACATCATTCAATTGCCTCTTATTTCAAAACCCTAGAGATAACAAAAATTTGTTAACATTTCTCAACTCAATAACAAAGCAAGGGAATTGTTGCAAGCTCCATTTCATGAAAAGCACCTTTTGACTGTCTATTTACAAAACTAAGATAATCAATGGCTAATTGATTAAACAATAAATACTCAACAATTGCTAATACAAACAATGCAAGAAAACAAATAGGTTTAGATTAAGAAAACCTAATGAAAGTCATGCAAGATCCATTTACTACCCTAGCAAATGAAAATGTAATTCATATTAAAATCAAAAGAATAAAAGAAAATAAATAATTCAGCTCCAAGAATAGCCATGAACTTCTTTTTGATTGCTTGATTCCTTGCACCTTTTTTTTTAGAAATTTGATGTAGTTTTTCTATAATGATGAAACTCCTCCTTTGGTTATCCCTTACCCTAATTTTAACTTGTTTACCTATTTAATAGTGCCTCAATCGTCCTATACAAGAAGGGCAATATCCCTCCTTAAAAAGAAAAGAAAAAACCTAACAAAAAAAATCACAATTTTGGCTTTAAAAAGGCGCACAATCATGCACTTATCAAAGCACAATTGTCATTAATGTGATAGCTTCTGCATTGTTGGCTTTTCAGGGTGCACGTTCATGCGTTGTGAATAATTATTACTTTCTTAGGTTACTTAGGTGCATAGTCGTGTCTTTCCATAATATCCCGCCTCAACAAGTCTTTAAGGCACACGACCGTGTCTTCTAGCCTTGTTCGACCTTTTCCACTCCAATCTTCATTATTTCCTACATTTGGTCCTAAAAAACAAAATACCCATAAATTAGGTTCATTATTAAGCATAATTAGGGCTTAAAGCATGAATTTGAAATGGAAAATATATCACTAAAACATGATGAATATAACACCAAACACTTACCTCTTACAATCTTGAAGGGGTTTGGTTGGCCTTTTACATGGCTAACTTAACCTGTTTACCATTTCTTTGGCTTAGATTGTAAAGATGTTCCATTTGGGAGAGGTTCTAAGCATTAAGGATCCCAATATATGCCTTTTTATAAGTTGCCTATTCATATTTTTTAATCACTTAGTATTTCACTTATCACCTAATTTTAGTGAGCATCTTAACCTCTATTATGGATGGGATTGCTCTCCATGTTGCTCTTGACATATCATTCACACTTGGGGCAATTTGGGAGAGGTTATTAAGGCACCTATGATCCCACAATCTGGCCTTAAATTCTACCTAATAGTATTTTATTGCTTTCATTGACATGTTTTTCACATCATACATGTTTTATGATGCATCTTATGTTACTAATGCATGATATGATTCATTGTTTGTTATTTAAGCATGATATGATAATTAGGGACATAGGGTTAGATCATGATTGACCTGTTTTGAGACTAATGTTGATGAACACCTAATTCTTAAGGCAAGGTAAGGGTGACATAATTTCTACACTTTGGTTGATTATAGTAGGTTTAGAGGTTGTCTTTCTTTCTGCTCCACATTATATTTTAAGGACTAACCTGTATTTGGTTTTGCAAGTTAGAAAGGTCAATCATCAGATATTTTATGTTCATATGTTTGCATGAATTCCCTCTTTTACATTTAATGATATACTCTTATCACTATAGTGAATGCTTATAATGTTTATTTGATATAGATGGATGAACACACATTAGATATATAATTAAGGTCATTATAAAATGGACTAAGTAATTGATAAGGACTTATAAATATGAACTAAAGATCCCTAAGGCAGGACTCTAAAGTTTTGGTAGTTTGATGATACCTAACTTTTTTCCCTTATTGTATCTAATTTTCGAATCTAATTTATGATGGGGGGTGAAAATGGGTTAGGCCTTTTGATTGATCTATTAGGACCAGAACCCTTCCTTATTCAAAATTTTATCCCAACTAATGTCAAGTGGTGACTTTAGTCAAGTATTCAAGATAATACCAAAGTATTATCCCTCTTTGGTCCTATGTTAGCCACTTAATCTGAAAATAGAGGCTTTTATCTATCGAAAGGCCTTGCTTTGGATCCCTTGATGATCCCTTCACATGCCATCATTTTGTGTTGTACTAAAGTATGACCCAACATCTTTTCGACCCCCTCCCCCTGATGGTGGATAAAAGGTTAGGAGTTGCAAGCGAAATTCTACCCATTCTAGCATCACCATAAAAATTGAGTCACTCATAGTAACCCTTAGCACTAACTTAGGTATCATTATTATAGGTTTTGGAGCTTGAGATTTACATTCTATCACTTAAGATAATGCATTCATGAACCCTTCCCCCCATATGATTATAAGTTTCTTCATCCCTTCGATGAATGTGTGTACTTGATTAGTTTAATATGGTTGTAAAAATAAGCACTAGATGAATTATTAGGGCCAAATTAAAATGGACTAAGTAATAAATGAGGACAAACTCATAAAAGTGAGCCATGGATTATCTAAAGGATATATCCTTAAATCTAGTGACTTAGGATGCCTAACATCTTCCTCAAGTATTATCCAATTCTCGAACCCAATCTCTGATAGGTTGAAGATGGGTTGAGCCTCTAGTAGATCTGTTTGGAGTAAAATCAATTCTTACCTAGAATTTTGTCCCAATTAAAGTCAGATAATAACTTTATTCATACATTTAAGGCATTACTAAAGTTTACCCACAAGGTCCCCATTCACCACTTAATTCACATGATAGGCTCTATGACTTAAGAAGCCTATCCTTAGATCCTTCATTGATCATTCTGCATGCCATTATCTAGATTTATACCAAAATATGACCCTATGTCCTATCAACCCCTTTATTGGTTGATAAAAAGATTAGGAGTTGCAAGTAAGATTTGACTCAGTTAAGTGCAATCACCAGCTATCAATGTGCACATAATTTACCTTAAATTTATTTTACTACTTACTTTTATTGCTTTTCAATACCTTTTCCCTAATCTTTGGATTTATTATATTTGTTGTGTTCGATTTTATGTTATTAATCAAATAATTTTGTTTCAATGCAAATATATCCCATTAATTCAAGCTTTTATGTATAAGTTTTGTCAACGTTTCGGATGAAGATTTATTTTTAGCAATCTTACTTATAGCATTTATGTGTTTATCAATTCATATCATCTTTTTATATTTCAAGTCTATTGCACTAGTATTGCCACTTATATCATTCAAGTAGTGTGTGTCATTTATGGTTTTATTGTATCTTCATTGGATTTTGGAGTATAAACGTTAACCTACTATGAGTCATTACACAAGCTTCTGTCAATACAAATTCTAATATTTATTTTCTCAGATCTACTATTTGTTGAGCTACTGATTTAGGAAAAAAATTTAAGAAATAATATTTGGCATCATCTGTAGGAATCAAACCCATGAGTTAATATTTTTCTTTTACAATTGCAGTATACAATGGTTTCTTTAAGTCTCTTTATCAACTACTTTTCTTACTATCATTCTGACATTTCTTCTATGTACCACAAAGATTTTCCTTCAGTTGAGAATGATAGCATTCCTTCAATGTGCTAAACATGCTTACTCTAACCATAATATAATGACTTACCTCCACTTTATTGAGATGGCTTACATCCAAAGTATCAATTATGATGTGAATAATGCACCCATATCCCTTTAGTCGATAATAACATTTTGAAAGTAAAGGGACATTTAAATCTTTCAATGGCACATGTTATTATTATTATCTTTGCTTATCTATTCAGCCTATAAAAAGCTAATTTACATTAAAAAAAAAAAAAAAAAAAGAAATGTCGACGTAGTAGCCTATTGACCATTTTCTTAAATAGTGCATATTTTCTTAAATAGTGCATATTCTTTAAACTCTTCTCTATTTACTGACTCCCAAACTAAAGCATAATATGATTTTAAATACTTGTCATTGATGCCTTTCCTATGAAGCTCACCAAAACTCAAGAAGAACTACAGATTAATAGAAATATTAAAATAAAAGGCTTTAAAAGCATTAAAAGAAAGTAGTAAAGTGAAGCCAAAATAAAATCTAAATCTAAGGAGAAATTGTATTATTGATATTTTATTTAATATATTTATAACACTTTTTTGTTTAGAGCCTAAGGAAAAGAATAAACACTTATGTTGTGATGAGGTTTTATTTCTATTAATCTTAATTCTAGCATTTATGGATTTATCAATTCATAGAATTTATGTATATTTTGAGTTTATTGTACTTAGTATTGTTACTTTTACCATTAGAGTAGTGTGTGTCATTTATGATTTTATACTATCTTCATTGGTTTTTAGAGCAGAGAGGCTAACCTACAATGAGTCAATACATGAGCTTCCATTAATAAAAATTCTAATATTTGTTTTCATAGATCTACTATTAGCTAAGTTATTGATTTAAGGAAAAAAAAATAAAGAAACAATGTTTGGCACCATTTGTAGGAATTGAACCCATATATCAATATTTTTCTTTTATGATTATAGTAAATAGTGGTTTCTTCAAGTTCTATTATTATTAACTTCTCTTACTATTGTTTTTTACTTTTCTTCTATGTACCATAGAGATTTTCCTTCAGTGTACTATGATAGCATTTCTTCAATGTACAGAATCAGCTTACCCTAGCCATACTATAATGACTTACCTCCACTTCATTGAAATGGCTTACCTCTAAAGTATCAATTGTCATGTAAATAATGCCTCCTATATCCATTTGGTTGATAATAACTTTATAAAATTAAAGGGATATTTACATCTTTTCGTTGGTACATGTTATTATTATCTATACTTATCTATTTAGCCTATGAAGGCCAATTTACATAGAAAAAAATACAAAAATAAACTATTAATGTAGTAGCCTATGGGCCATTTTCTCAAGATAGTTCATATTCTTTAAACTCTTCTCTATCTATTAACTCATAAATTGAAGGATAATATGGCTTTAAATACTTACCATGAAGCTCACCTCCTATGAAGCTCACCAAAACTTAATAAGAACTACATACTAATCCATATAATAGAACAAAAGGTATTGAAAGTAATAGAATAAAGTAGTAAAGTCAAGTTATAATAAAATCTAAAACTAAGGAGAAATTGTATAGCTGATATTTTATTTGATATATTTATAACTCCTTATGTTTGAAGGCTGCGAAAAAGAATAAACACTTATTTCATGATAAGGTTTTATTTTTAACAATCTTACCTGTAGCATTTATAGGTTTATCAATTCATAACATCTTTTTATATCTATAGTCTATTACACCTAGTAGAATGTAAGCCTAGTGATGAGAAATAATTAGAATTAATCCTTAATGATATAGGATAAAAGTTGCAAAAGGAAAGGATAAGGCCTAGAAGAAACTTTATATCAAACCCAAAACAAACCCACCAACTAAATAAAGCCTAAGCCGAGGTTAATTAAAAATAGCCTATAGATGGTTATACAACCAACATACGTGGCTATATAGTCAACTCACTTAATTATACAACCAAGTCCCCAACCCTAATAGAGAGAAAAATTTGGAATAGTTGATTGTTGACTTTCATATGGTTGTATAATCAAATCAAGTCTGTACAACCAACTTCTTAGCTTTACAGACAACTTGAAAATCCTAATTCCAAAACATTCCTTAATATTATCTATTGAGGATTAACGATTGAGTGTAACTCGAACCATTTGACTTAGGTGGACTCTTTTTTTCACTACAAATACCCATGTTTGAGAGAGGAAAGGGGAGGCTTTGGTTACCTTAGTGTTCCTCTGTCAAAATTCCATCTCACCATTCCTAAAAACAGTAAACTCATAGAAAGCTAAACACCTAAAACATCTAACCTAATATTCAAGGTAGCCTTTAAGATTTTTAAGATGTTCTTATGCATATTCCTTACCATTTAGAGGATTATCCATAAACTCAAGTGCCTCTTAGGGCAAGGCATAATTAGAAGAGTATTCAGAATCCCAATTTCCATCTCCTTGTCTTCCCTTTTCTTTTTCTTTTTCTCATTTTTTAAAATTTCAATCCTATTAATCTGTACAGCTCCCAATAGTCTAAATAGACCCCTTTGTGGTCTATAGAAACTATTAATTAGGTTATGTAGGCCATCAATTGATTTGTATAACCTACTTTGACTAAGAAGTAGCTTTATTTTAACTTTTTCTTCTATACTTATTTTCACTTACTCTTTTGGGATTCTTAAAGGTTCTCATGAGTTCCAATGGTAGAATAAGTATAGGTTTTCAAATGTAAACCCCCTAATATTTGAAAATACAGACCATGGATCAAGAGAGGTGTGATATTTTTCATGTCTTCAATGTATTAGTATCCTAACCCTTCATTATTCTTTCTATCTCTTTTATTGGTATGATTAGCATTTATGTTGCTAGAGATATGATTGGTGACAACAACTTTGTTCCTAAAAACCCCATGATCCTCTTGCACATTTAAGTTGGTTTATCTTTTCTTACGAGGTCTTGTCATTACCACAAAGGGGAAGTGGCTAGATATTTAGCTTAACCACGTTCCTTTCCTTTTTTTTGTGGTAAATTTATAGAGAGCAGAGAGTTCAAGACGCCATGATCCCCTCTATTTTACTCATTGTCATGTTTAGGTGAATGTATGCTTTATTAGCCTTCCTAAACATCTCCTTGTATTTTCTTGATATCTTAGCCTTATTTTTAATTAATGGTATCTTTAGGATGCTCTAGCTCCTTTAGAGCAAGGATGGATGAGGATCCAATGATCCTAAGAATTTGATATTAGAATTTTTTTTAGTCTTGCCCTAGGCCTTCAGTATCCTCTAAATGCATTTGTATCTCTCTTCTATCATGTGATTATGTCTCATTCATCATCTTCATGTGTTTACATTTTGCTTGTTGCCATTAGTCATTTATGTTTATGATAAATGTGTATATATAATGGGATTATGAATATGTTGACTTTGGACATAGAAATGCATTAGGTGCCTTAACTTGGAGATGGACTTGATACAACCAACATTAAAGATGCATTATGATTTTTAGATTAGTATTGCTTTACTTTGTTATTTTGGTGAGATACTAACATGTTTGTTTTTTTCTTTTGTAGGATGATATGGATGGTTCTTTTTAATTTTGCATATCTATTTTTATTAATTATGCATGACTATCCCACTTGAGATTATGTGTCCACTTGAGATCATGTAAACCCCATTCCCATGGAAAATGATTGTAACGATGTGGATGATTTGATTGATTTGAGACACAACAAATGAATAATCTAGGAACACTAATCGGACTAATTAATAACAAGACTAAAATTATTATTATGAACCAAAGATGCCTGAAGACTGGATCCCTAAATTCAAGTGGTGTGGGGGTGTTTAATCTATTCCCACGTCGTACCCAATTCCCAAACTCGATGTCTATTGGTGTAAAGATGGATTATGCCTTATAAATAACTTAGGTAGCCTAAAAATTTGTCCTTGCTTGAATCCTTGTCCTAGCCAAAGTCAAGTGTTGACTCTATTGTTGTTTAGGGATGGTACCATAATATCGTCCCTCTCTAGCCCCTCGTAAACCAAACAAAGCATTGGAAAAGGGCCTCTATGATGATCCTATACACACACGACTACTTGGGGTCGTACCAATATATAACCTTCAAACTCTTAATCCTCTATCGATCAATGAAAGGTAGAAGTTGCAAACAAGATTCCACTAGTTTAAGTGCAACCACAAAATTGAGGCGATCACAGATAACATTCCTTCAATGAATTGAACCAGCTTACCTTAACCATATTGTAATATCTTGGGCTCACTCCATTGAGATGGCTTACCTCCAAAGTATTATTTATGATGTAAATAATGTCACCCATCTCCCTCTGATTGATAATAACTTTGTAAAAACAAAGGGATATTTACATCTTTCATCAGTGCATGTTATTAATATATATGCCTATCTTTTTAGGCTATAAACACTAATTTACATATAAAAAGTAGAAAAATAAACAATTGACATCATAACCTATAGACCATTTTCTTAAGATAATTCATATTCTTTAAACTCTTCTCTATTTACTGATTCCCAAACTAAAGGATAATGACTTTAAATACTTACCTTTGATGCCCCTCCTATAAAGCTCACCAAAACTCAACAAGAACTACAAACCAATCCAAATATTATAACAAAATTTATTGAAAGAAATAAAAGAAAGTATAAAGTCAAACTATAATAAAATGTAAATCTTTGGACAAATACTAGGTTGGTCAAACTTAAGTCAAAGCTCTTTTTTGATCTTGATAATATAGATTGAAAAGTTCTAATATCAATTCTAAGTGTTGTTTATGCAAATATTAAGTTATAATCTCATTAAAAGTTGAACAGAGTTAAATAGAAGTGAAATGCCTTACCAAAACTTGAAGGTTATGATCATTACTCCAAAAAAATGTTAGACCAAAGTGGACAATACAGTTAGCAATGTCAATCATGGTCAGGGTCACGACCGTTGTACAAATGACTTAGGAAGAACTATAATGGCTAATCAAATGACCAATCAAGAGAAGCCATGTATTAAAGAGCCACTTGAAGATTCAAAATCATGAGGACGAAATATTATAGCTACGGCGACTCAGTCTCAACTTGATCTCAAAATCCCTAGTGTAATTTGCAGTAAAGGCATAGTGTCCATTAACTTTAAGTAGCGACTACAACTATGGGATCTTGATCGCGACGTATGAAATCCATTAGAGGGAAGCAACAAGTAGTTTTTTTATGATCCAAATGATGGATTGGCACATGTAACTATCTGTTAAACACATTTGAAGATTGTGATTGAGAAAAAGCTAAATCTAAAGCAAAATGAAGTTCGCAATAGTGACAACCCTATCTCCATTGTGACTTGCCTTTGACAAGCATTCAATGTAGGATTTGCCACCTTTCTTTAGAGATTTGGAGCTAGTTTTTTTTGTAATGGCTATTTTGTGGTTGGAACTTATAAATACTCCACCAAATGCCTTTGATTACAAGAGAATAGCATTTAATTATGGCTAAACTCTTGCAATTTGATTTCTTGACTCCTTAATTCATTTATTCTTTATACATTAAGTTGTTAAAGGTTAGGTGTTAGCCTTAAAACACTTGGAATCAGGCTTAGAGTTTAGAAAAACTCTTGTTAGGTTTGAGTATGAGCCTTGGGAAAACATTTTGTAAAGGTTGGCATGTGAGCCTTGCTAAAATACATTATTGTAAGTTAGGTGTAAGATTGTAAAACACAGTTGTGAGTTAATGAAATACCCAATTAGAGAATTATGAAGTTGATGTAGAGTTGGTTAATACCTGAACTACTATAAATTTGCTTTTTCATTATTCTCCTACTCTTTCTCTAAACTTTAAATCACTTACATTCCCTTCAAAATTTAAAATTTTCACCAATTCAACCCCTCTTCTTAGTGCACAAGGGCCAACAAAATAGTTGATGCTTTATTTGATATATTTATAACTTATTGTGTTTCGAGGCTAAGAAAAAGAATAAACACTTAGTTTGTGATGAGGTTTTATTTTTAGCAATATACTTGTAACATTTATGGGTTTATCAGTTCATAGAATTTTTTATATTTCAAGTCTATTGCACCTAGTATTGTCACTTATATCATTCAAGCAATGTGTGTCATTTACAGTTTTATACTATCTTCATTAGTTTTTGGAGTAGAAAGGTTAATCTATGTGAGTCAATACACGAGCTTTTGTCAATACAAATTATAATATTTGTTTTCTTAGATCTATTATTTGCTAAGTTATTGATTCGAGAAAAAAAATTAAAGAAATAATATTTGGCACCCAATGTAGGAATTGAACCAATGTATCAATATTTTTCTTTTTAAGGTATAGTATAGAACAATTTTTTCAAGTCTCTTTATTAGCTACTTTTCTTATTATCGTTCTAACTTTTCTTCTTTGTACCATAGAGATTTTCCTTTAGTGTATTGTGATAGCATTCCTTCAATGTACGGAACTAACTTACCCTAATTATACTGTAATAACTTGTGTGCACTCCATTGAAATGACTTACTTCCAAAGTAAATAATGTCCAACCCCTCCCCCTCCATATCCCTTTGATTGATAATTATTTTTTAAAAGCAAAAGGATATTTACATCTTTTATTGATACACGTTATTATTATCTATGCTTATCTATTTAGCTTGTAAAGGCCAATTTACATTAAAAAAAATAAAAAATGAAATATTCGCGTAGTAGCCTATAGGTTATTTTCTTAAGATAATTCACATTCTTTTTTAACTCTTCTCTATTTACTAACTCTCAAACTAAAGGATAATATGGTTTTAAATACTTGCCATTGATACCTCTCTCATGAAATTCACCAAAACTCAACAAGAGCTACAAATTAAGCCAAAATATTTAGAACAAAAGGTGTTGCAAACAATAAAAGAAAGTAGTAAAGTCAAGCTATAGTAAAATCTAAATCGACGGAGAAATTGTATAATTGATATTTTATTTGATATATTTATAACTCCTTATATTTGGAGGCTAAGGAAAAAATAGACATTTATTCTTTTTCTATTAGGTTAACATAGGGTCGTAGAATATGCTAGAGGCCCATGACATCATCCCTTAGTAGTATAATATTTATAGCTATCCCAATTAGCTTTGGTCACCACAATTTCAATATTATTCATTTAGTATATGGTTGGATTTCAATTTAAATATTTTTTATTATTTTTTTAAATTATTTTTAATTCAATTTTTCACTCCGATTGGGTTTATCCAGCTGGTTAGCTCACTCCCTAAGACATTGACAACGTTACAACTAACCGTATAAAAATATATGGCTGCTCCATTCAGTTTGTAAGTTTAGCTCTAACTCCAGCAGCAGAGATAAAAATGAACATTTCGGTGTCTCTTAATCGGCCAAAAAGCACTCACTCTCTTTCCCCATTCCAGACGTATAAATACAAAATCATAAAAATGAATCGTTTGAACCTTCCATTTCCCTTTCGTTTCCCCGTCTCAATTAACCGAAATGTTTCTTTTCCACCGCAAATTATTCGTCATATGTATATCCGACGCTATGACTCGGTTGCTGTTGAGTACCGCACCCGAGTTAGGGTTTTGTCTGACGGCACTCAATTCGGCGGAGATAGCGAGCCACTGCCGCCGGCGTTGAGCTTGAGGGAGTTTATAACTTCGGAAAGGATAAAAGTGGTGGCTATGCTTGGGTTGGCGTTGGCGCTTTGTAATGCCGATCGTGTGGTGATGTCGGTGGCTATTGTACCTTTGTCTCTTGCTCACGGATGGACCCGATCTTTCTCCGGTATAGTTCAGGTGTTCTTCTCTTAGGTCTTTGAGTTTTCTTCCGTTTTTTATTTTGAAAATAAACCCTGTTGGTTTTGGAACTGTGAATTGCTGCCTATTAGGAGTTATTCAGTGCCACCAATTGCAGTGCTATTATGGAATCATTTGAGTTGCAAATGAATTTCATCAATAAAAATTCATTTGTATATGGATTCTTTCCTGTCTTTGAATTTTGGTCTGCTTTTTTCCCCCTCTTGTTTGCCGCTAGGAATTATTGAACATAAAATCTGTTGGTTTTGGGACTGCAAAATGCTGCTTTATTAGGAAATATTTGGCTGGCCTGGCCAATTGCAATGCTTGTCATGTTTGGTATAAATTCTTATGGAATTCATTTGATTTGCAAATGCATTTCATTATTTTTCTCTCATATTTGGATCAAATGTGGACTTTGTTCTGCTCTTGTAGCCTTCCTAGTTTGTACTTTGAAGTTTTGCGATAATACCTTGTTCCCCTTGGTAGTTTAAAGTTCATTTGCAAATTCTAAATTCTATCAATTTTGATAGAATTTGACTCAGGCATGATCCGCGGAGTTGTAATTTTGAAATCCTAAATGATTTCTTTGACTTACAAAACTTGACAGGTGTGGATTTGTAAATGAATCCTATGAGATTTTATGGAATTTTGAGTTCTGAATACGTATTAGAATTTTACTCACTTCTGATTCATCAGTGGGTATTTATTGACAGTCTTCTTTTCTGTGGGGATACCTAATTTCTCCGATAGCTGGAGGGACTTTGGTGGATTATTATGGTGGTAAGGTAGTGATGGGATGGGGTGTCATGCTGTGGTCATTAGCAACCTTTCTTACTCCCTTTGCTGCAGAAACTTCCTTATGGGCTTTGATGGCCATGCGAGCTATGCTTGGCGTGTCAGAAGGTGTGGCTCTTCCTTGCATGAACAACATGGTAGCAAGGTATGGATGGTTTGTTTAAACTCTTCCTCTTTGATAATGGCTGGCATTATGATGATATTCATCATCCACATCCTCTCAACAACTTCTCTTTTTGTAGTTAAAAAGTGGTGAAGTAAAATGTTGAAGAACTATGTGATCTTTTTCTTTTAGATGGTTTCCAACAACGGAACGTTCCAGGGCTGTCGGAATTGCAATGGCTGGATTTCAGCTAGGATGTGCGATAGGGCTCACACTATCCCCAATCCTCATGTCTCGAGGTGGTATTTTTGGGCCATTTGTAATTTTTGGACTATCTGGATTCCTTTGGGTTTTGGTTTGGTTATCTGCAATATCAAGTACTCCTGACCGAAATTCCCAGATATCAAAATATGAGTTGGAGTACATTATGAGCAAGAAGCCCAAATATTTTCTAGGTGAGAATAAACCCAGTGTGGCTGGTGCAATCCCTCCATTCGGACGCTTGCTATCTAAAATGCCAACATGGTCCCTTATTGTTGCAAATTCAATGCATAGCTGGGTACTGTATTTTCCTTGATTTGCATTGTTCTGTTGAACATGTTTTTAATTTCCTTGATAAATTACTTGGAATGTTTGTTCTATGTGGTGGGCATGCTGCTCTTTGGCTAGGACAAGTAAACTTAGTTTGAGTAGAACAACCTTCTACTATAGAATAGTATTTTTATTGAAAATTTTCAATCTGGGCCCTCTGACACTAATTTTTACAGAAACTTTCTGCAGGGGTTCTTTGTTATTCTTTCCTGGATGCCTATATACTTCAACTCGGTAAGACCAACTACTAGGCTACAGAATGCGGTTCTCCATTCAACATTGGTTTGCACAGGTTTAGCACACAATACACTTTTGGTTAGTTAAAATGGTGAGTTTTAAACTGCAGATATTCCATGTTGACCTCAAACGAGCAGCATGGTTTAGTGCTGTGCCTTGGAGTTTGATGGCATTCATGGGATTTGTTGGTGGCATGTGGTCAGACATGTTGATACGGAGTGGTATAAGTGTCAGCTTAACTCGCAAGATCATGCAGGTATAGTTTTTCTTCCATTTCATCTACCTGTTTTAGCATAACTGTATGGCCTATAGTTTATACAAACTTAATGATCATTTATAGTACACCTCTAGATGATGATTATTTTGAAAATGATGGAATTGGAAAAAAAAGGCTAATTGATTCATTGGAGTTCTTGTAAAAGGTTACAGCTTAGGTTTTTTTTTTTTTTTTCCCGTCATTCCCCAATTTTTGGGTAATCAACCGCCTTACTTCACAAAAAACAAAAATAAAAACCCAAAAAAAAAAAAAATCACCTAACATTTCTGTAACACTTTGTCTAACAAAGTGGAACTTCTTTGCCTGTAGAATTCTTTGAATAAAACTTTCCTCAGTCTCAGTAATTGTCAGTTATGGTTCTAGAAATATACACACCACAAAAACCTTAGTATCTTGCTTAAGTATGTCTTGTTTTGAATCTTATTACTTGGAATATACATATCTTGTTAAAATATGGTGCAACTAAATCACCCCATGTCTGTAAATGGTATACAAAAATATGTATTAACATTTTAGAAAACAAGTGATCCTTGAGATTATATCTTATATTTCCACTTTATGCCTAATATTCTCTATCTTGATTTTCTGTGCATGTCTGCTAATTTAGGATTCTCAGTGAGCATTAAATGTGTCTTCTTTGCAGTCAATTGGTTTTTTTGGTCCTGGGATTGCTCTTATTGGTTTGACTACTGCAAGGAGTCCATCTCTTGCCTCTGCTTGGCTTAGTTTAGCTGTTTCACTGAAAGCTTTTAGTCACTCTGGTTTTCTTGTGAACCTTCAGGTTGGTAGACTATAGCATGTAAAACTTATATTATAACCAGTCATTACTTTTCCATTCTTTTGTTTGTTAATGTTTCCTGACCTTTCACATACTTCTACTTCCAGGAGATCACTCCACAATATTCTGGTGTTTTACATGGTACTGCCAAATGTAGATTTCAGATCATGAGTTCAATTTGATTTTCTGCAATATGTTTTGGGTTGATTTTTTTTTTTTAAATATCATTAATATTTGGGAAGAAATGGATTTGAGGAAAACAACTCATAGGCTTTTTTTTTTTTTTTTTTGGGAGAGAAAAAAGGGGGGGGGGGGGGGGGGGGGGGG
>CATIWR010617447.1:0-10002 GCA_949677035.1 Omphalea diandra | reverse complement strand
GCTGTTATTTCCATTTGGAAATACAATCACAATGTCTTAGCCTTTGTTTCCAGAAACACAATTGGAAACCAACATAGCTTAAGACAATCACACCAATCTTAAACACACCACACACAACTCATAGCATACTATATATAAAATGTGCACATACGCAAAACAATCAATTACAAAGCACTCAACCCACATAAATAAATATGAATAAGCAATATAGCATAATTATTGAACGTTCAATTACAAGCACAAGAAACTCTCACTAACCTAACACATCAAAAGACTCTCACAAGACTTCTTTTATTATTAGTATTCTTATTATAATTTAAAATCAATTTACATTAATATATATATATATATATATATTCTTATAATTTAATTAATTAAAATTATTGTTCTTTTCTTCCTTACACCTCAGTATAAAAGCGAATTTAATTTACTCATCATATTATTTTTAATACATTTTCAATCTAAAACTTTCGATTTTAAAATTACTTTTGATGTGACCCTCATTATTATACATATATAATTCATGATAATTGATATATAAATTATAAATTATTTTGGTTAATCCTCCTAATTGGTTCCTTAAGTTGGGTCTCCCAATATCAATCTTTATTTCAATTTTCATAAAATTATTGTGCTAAACTTTTTAGCTTCTTATGAGTTAACTTTTATTGAGATCAATTGTTTATCTTAAAATTGTATAGCAAATTTAGTTCTCTCTTGTGTCAGTTAAAATTATCTCTTTTTCTGCTTGGACTTAGCTTATATTCTAAACTGTCTCGACTTAGCTTATTTATGGAGTTCAAGTGAATGATAATTATGATATATAACATGTATTTATTCCTTTTTTTTAAAAAAAAAAAAATTCTTAGCATAAAGTGCTTTAATAAATAAAATTTGACAATAAAAAGGTATTTCATAAATTGTTTCTTAATATTAACCTTTATCAAATTAATTTTATTGCTTATCTTTAATTATTTATGAATTATTAAATTAAATATTTGCTAAATGTTTTGTGCATTTAGAGCTCTTAGGTATTTGGAAACAGACCTTTAAATTATTTGAAATTTCATCTAATATTTTGAACTTATAAATTGATTTTGTGAATAGAATGCTTTGAATATATTTGATTTAATTTATCGATTTCTGGGTATTTGCACTCTGGATTATTAATATTTAATTTTTGAGTATTGATAATTATAATACTGTCTTTGAAATTTAAATTCTATGATTTAAATTTCGATTTATAATCTGATATCTATTTGAATGAGTTTGGATTTTAAACCAGTATTTAGTACCTAGGTATTTGTATTTGATTATCTATTATTTAGGTTTCATAATGTGGATCACCACGACAATAGGATTGCATTTTATTGCTATCATGCAACATAATTCATTGAGTATTGTGTTAACGTCATGCATTGATATCTGTGGAGAAGATAATTTATATATAATTATCTGGTAGCACGCTTACCATGCCTTTAGTGATGTGGACTATCATCACCCTAAAGTATTATACCAAAAATAATTTCTATGAAATAATTTATTGATTTGAATGAATTGATGTTGATTTTAATATCTTCATTAGTTTGAATGCTTACACTAGATTTTAATCGTTTGTAGCATTAGCATATTTGGAAAATATAAAACTATTGTGAAATTATTCGAACAATTGCATATACCTGTTCTGTTGCGTGCTATAATTATCATTCACTGAGTGTTAGCTCAATCCATATTTGCTCTATTTTTTTAGATCATTAAATATTTGTAGTTGGCCCAAGTTTTGGTATACTCTTCCTTGGAGGATCTATTTTATCTATTTTGATATTTGTTGGGTATGCCCGAACTTCATATTTCCCGGGCTAATTTTTATTTTAATCTTTTGAATGACTTTATTTGTTTATATTTGATAGAGATTTCGTAGTTTACTTTTGTATTCTTTTGATTTAATATTACTTATTTAGATTTTCTATTGGATATTCAGAGACTATGTTATTCAAGTTAATAATCATTGATTATTTCTTTCCTTAGAGTTATATTTGTCTCTCTAGGCTTACATAAATTAATATAATATTAATTTATTCACTAATCATGGTCTTGAATTGGGTCGTAACAAAGATGGTATCAGAGCTTTAGGTTCGAGTCTTGTAAACTTGCGGAGCATATGACGTCATTATTTTACCTTGTTGTTCATTATGGAGCATAGGTGATACAAACTTGTCAAGTAAATTATCTTTCTTAGCTCAGTTTATGATGAGATAAAACTGATCGATGGACAGTATTGAAAATAAAAGCTCAATCATTTATTGAAATAAAGGACGAATCAATTATTAAGACATTATCTCAAGCTCCATTTCAAGAGGATGTGAAACAAAATTTACATTTTATAGAAATTATGGATGATGAGCCACCAAGAATTTTAAATGTCTGGGTGCGTTATTCATCAAATTAAATGATGATAACAAAGATATTCAATTTGATGTTCAAACAAAGCTACAATCAGAATCTAAATTAACAAAGATATAATGTTTGAAGGTAATATAAAATATGATGATTCAGAGTAAGTTAAAAATTTTATTGTATTTAATTTTTACGTTAATGCACAAATTTGAATAGAAATTTTGTTATGTATATATTATGTTAGATATATAATTTTTTATGTATATTCAAATGATACGTTGTATACTTAGCGATTTGGGTACACTGTCCTTAGACGGTACGCCAAGTAAAGGACGTACCTGTGATCGCAGGCCGCCTGTACAACCACTTCCACTGTCTAGCATACCAGCTTCGGCACCTAGACTTCTCTTGACGCTAGCTTCGCCTATAGGTTTGACTCCTCCTTCAGCTCTATCTAAGCCATTGACGTCGACAAATTAGGATGAGGCGTATGTAGTTTTTGCACTTGAATTATGAAATCATATTTCTTTATAACACGGAGGTATGTAATAATTATTTTTTATATTTTCTATTTATTTTCTTATTTGTTTAATCTTATTAACTGTAAGACTAACTAATTTCTATTTTCAATTTTGTGCAATTTGTATCGTTTGATAGATACTCTCGTGCATGTCAAAAGATCTTTAATCAAAAGATTCATCATGATGGATACACCTAAAAGAAGGTCTCATGATCTGTGAAGATCTTCTACTGCGACGAGTTCAAGATAAGTAATATTTATAGTTCTAAGTTAAATATTTAAAAAATATATTTATTTATTTACTAAGTTTTTTGTGTTTATTGTTCGTACAAAAGCAGTTTCAATAGGACCAAACAATCGATGTCTTAGTTCAAACAACCTTCTTTAAAAAGACTGTTTTGAGGTACAAGGATATGCTTCATGATTTGAAGGATAAGAGCAAGGAGACCTGGGTGTCTGATTAGGCTTGGGACCATTGGCAGACTTAATGGAGTTCTTCACATCCTTAGGTTATGTCTCGCCAAGCCAGCCTCAACAAAAAGATCGAGAAAGGAAGTCCTGACTCAGGTTCATCTGGGCACACAAGGGGGTTTATCCCCACATTCTGAGCACGCCAAACTACTGGTAAGAACATGTTTCACATTCATGAATTACTATTCATTTTATTTGTTTAAAGTTTTTATTTTAATTTTTTGTTTTCATTACCTTCATAACAGGCTCGACAGTTGGGACAAGAGGTTCAACCCGTCGATTTCTTTGTGTATACACACATGAAGTAACATGACATAGAGACCTTCATTAATGCACGGTCTATACCAATTTATAAAAATATATTAAAGTTCTTGTTTTTTATTTTTAGGAGAAATTTAAACTGAATTAGATATTTCAAAAAAAAAAAAAACAAAAGGCCAAAATAAGTCATTTTTAATGATGTTAGTGATTTTAGACTATATATATATACTAATAAAGTGAAATTCCATAATCTACTTTCTCAAGAAAAATTTTGCAAACTTTAAAATATAAAATCATAAATTCATAAATACTTTTCAGCGTTTTCTTTCTCTTAATTACCTAAGTTAGGGGGAAGAAGACCAAATCATCCGCGGAATTAGTGTTCTGCTTCCTATTTTATTTATTGCTGCAAAATATTTATTCTGTCTTTGTCCATCATTTTTTGTTTAAGAGCATTTAGACTTTTTTTAGATGTCGACAATGAATTTTAACTTTTTTTTAGATCTTTAGATTATCGAATTCATTAAAAATTATTGAAATCAAAGTATGATTAACAACTATTGGTTCAATTGAAAAATACTAAATAAATTTTATTATTCAAATTCATATATATATATTTTATCTATGGACTTATCGGTTAGGCTGAAGACCACGCCAATGTCATATACAAGTCATCCACGGAATTACTGATCCGCCATTTACAAGTCTTCAGCGATGGACCGACCTAAATGATATTCCGCTAGGAGTTAACATATGCCCTTATACATACCACTATTTTCGAAATCGACCTTGATTAATCAAATAAATTGATAATATTAAAATATTAAATATTAATTAATTAAAAAAATCCAAATTTATAACTAAATCAAACCGACATAGTATGAAATTAAATTGTTTTGTTAAAAAATTTAAAAATTTCTAAAATCCAACTATTTTATTCATATTTTAAATATTAAAAATATTTTTATTATTTTATCAGATTATTTATATATATTTCTAAAATTAATTTATTAAATCCAATTAATTCAACAAGTTAAATAAAAAATTGATTAACTGACCACTTCAATCTTTTTAAGAGAATTATTATTATTTTATATCTATTATATTTACTGTCCATTATTTTCATTCAAGAGTCTTTATTTTGCAAACCACACAATATACATAATTTTTCTTTTCTTTTCTTTTTCTTATTTTTATTTTTTCATCTTATATTTAAATTCACATCCTTCTATTTTTAAAGTACACACTTTTTTCTCATATTAATCCTTTTTCTACCTGACCTTTTGTTTTTTTTTTTAATTTTCTATGCTATTTCAAAATTCTCTTAAATTTGAATATAAAAATATCATAAAGAGGTTCATATATTAAAACTCAAGTGAAATAAAGTTTTCTACTCAATTTGATTTTGTTTATTTTGAAACATTTTCAACCAAATTTATAAATTTTAATTCTTAATTTTTAAATCAAATTTTATTATTTTATAAAGTTAAAAAATAATTCAGATATTTGGATTTGAATAAATTTTTGCTTGATGATAATACAGCCATGCACGGAATTGCGAGACCATGAATTCAAATAAAAATTTAATTAAGAAAATAAGATTTTACTTTATATTTTTGAGAATTAATATTTGTCTTGTCATTTTTTTTTTTTTATCTATTGATATAACACTATAAAATTGATAATAATAATTTGCAGAGCTACGAAACTACGAGTTTTAAATTAAAATTTAGTTAATAAAAAATAACATGTTAATTTAATGTTTAAATGATTTTGAGAAATAATATTTATCTTATCATTTTTTTTTATATTAATAAGACATAAGTTTTCTTTCCGCTTGAGAATTTTCTAATATGTCACAATCTGTTAGAATTGTACATGTTAAGTAGAGAAATATGTCATTTTTAATCTATTAGCAATTAAAAAATGACCAAGTTTATGTATAAAGTCCTGAAAAACATGCCTGTAGACTTGTCAACAATTGAGATGTGAAGAATCATCTTTCTTGAATCCTTTAATTTCCAAAGCGTCCTATTATAAGCCATCTTGAAACTTTTAATTTCCAAAACGTCCTGTTACAAGTCATCTTGAATCCTTTAATTTCCAAAGCGTCCTATTATAAGTCATCTTGAAACTTTTAATTTCCAAAGCGTCCTGTTACAAGTCATCTTGAATCCTTTAATTTCCAAAGCGTCCTATTATAAGTCAAGATTTATATATAGATATAGGTCATATATTGTACAAAATTTCATCATTTTATATAAAAATTGTTAGAACTGACTACAAAAGGACATTATATAATTATAATATGGAACAAAAAGAACTTAAAAGCTAATAAATTATATTGGTTGGGATTGAATTAAAACCTTGGCTAATGTGTTTATGTTATTGAAAAACTCCTATCCACAACTACTATTAGTGTTGAAATAAAATCCGATTCTCATAGTATTTCTTAATTATATAACCAATACTAAATTTATTTCTTTAAAAAAAAAAAAAAAGACAAAGTACACAGCAACACGTCAAATTTTTCATCTTATTCGAATTCAAAACAGGTATCAACAGGGCATGAAAAAATTTGACAAATGCATTATAATTTTTAATCATGCCCATATCCCAATTGAGCCTATAGTAATATGAAGTAAATATTTGTCAATAACCAAAGCGAAGCAAAGCCGATCAGCAGATTTATTTTATACCCAAATAACAGAAGCAGAAACACAACACAAGGAACAAAATACAAAATGCATGCATATGGATAATGACATTTAGACATAATATTCAACTACTAATCAGATACCAAGTTATCAAACCATTAAAATCCTTCCTCCAAACTTTAAAGAAAAGGGTTAGAATATGGAAAAGCCACATTTATTGTTAAAATTAAGTGGAGGAATTTCTACTCCTAACATTAAAATATTTTTTTCTTCTTTCTATTGCATAGAAAACAATAATAATAATAATAAGTCGTGGTCTTCTTATTCTCATTTGCACTAAAAATCAAACTCAATCTCCTCTATATAAACCCCTTTACCATCGCAACTAACACATCAAAAAGAAAGCACAACGTAAAGTATTCATAGATCCAAAAATAAGCTGAAATGAGTCTCATCACTACCACCCTTCTCGTCCTCGTTTCCTTTGGTTTATTGTTTGCCTCAATTCATGCAGCCACTTTTAATGTTTTGAACCAATGCACTTATACCGTTTGGGCCGCAGCCTCACCTGGTGGTGGGCAACGTCTCGACCAGGGCCAAACTTGGACCTTTGATGTGGCACCAGGCACCACCATGGCTCGCATCTGGGGCCGAACCAATTGCAACTTTGATGCCAATGGGCAAGGCCAATGCGAAACTGGTGATTGTAACAGGGCTCTAGTATGTCAAGGCTGGGGTTCTCCACCAAATACCCTCGCTGAATATGCTTTGAACCAGGCCAACAACCAAGACTACCTCGACATCTCTCTTGTAGATGGGTTCAACATCCCAATGGACTTTAGTCCCACCAGTGGGGCCTGCCGAGGAATCCGGTGCGCCGCGGACATTAATGGGCAATGCCCTTCAGATTTGAAGGTTGCTGGCGGGTGTAACAACCCTTGTACTGTTTACAAGACCAACGAGTATTGTTGCACTAATGGTCCAGGAAGTTGTGGCCCGACCGATTTGTCCAAGTTCTTTAAGGATAGATGCCCTGATGCTTATAGCTATCCTCAAGATGATCAAACCAGCACCTTTACTTGTCCCAGTGGCACCAATTACAAGGTTACATTTTGTCCGTGAACCTCTACAGTCTGCGAAGAATAATTATTAAATATAAAATAAGAGCTTGTTATCATGAGCCAGCATTTTATTACAGTAACGTAAAAGTATTTTCTCTTTGGTTGTAACTCGTTTGTGGGTTTGGTGCCATTATCGAAGATTGTTCTTTCGTTATTCAGCAGAGTTATAAATAAGCGATAAGCAAATGAGTTCGCCGTTGCTCTAGCCAGAGTAGCTCGTTTTCATATTAGTCCGCATGTATGGAATGAGCCTCCTTCCTTTATCGGAGATGATGATAATAATTAAATTTCATACATTTTTATAAAAAAATATTTATATGTTAACAAAATAATAAGTGCAAAAAGAGAAAAAAAGAACTACTATTGGCCAACCAGCAAGCAATCCCAAATTCAAACTATAATAAAAGAAAAAATTTAGAGAGAATTAAGAGTTAAGGCTGTTGTAATTTCCCTTTCTTTTTTTGGTCAACAGGAAACAACTATAAATTAATTATAAGGCCAAAATTTACAATAAAGAAGTTTGAGGAGATCAAGGGGAGGATCGGACACCCAAGCAAAAGGGAGACTTCCCCTCGTAAAGCTTTTAGCAAGCTAAATTGCAGGCTTGTTCAAATACTTGGGAATATATTTAACAGTAGAATGAGACAAGCTAGAAAGTCTTACTTTAGCTAGGAATATGGAACCAGAAACCTCCCAAGGCAACTTCCCCTGATTCTGATAGCCAATTTATACAATTAATAGAAGTAGTAAATAGTATAAAATTTGGCAACTGAATCTGTCCAGCTAGAGTTGAGGCTATCAAAGGGTGAGAGCTTGTGCATGTTTGCGTGAATAGGCTGCTTTAGCACATGTCAAACCATCGATGATTCTTCCACTTCTGTTGGTGATTAAAACTGCCACAGCGGCTCTTCTATTATCCTGGTCAAACACTGTATGAACATGTATCTATGAAAAGTTAGAAGCAGTTATATCCCTCATGTTGAAACCAGATAAAGCATTATGAGCATGATCATTCTGGACTGCTGCTAAGCACACATTTGCCATATTGTCACTTTGTTTAGCAGTCAACATAGGATTCAATTCAGCAGCATCAAAAAGAACCTTGTTACAGGAAAGCCATATATTCGATAATTGAAAGCCAATCCTTGTCCATAAAGGATCAGAAGGTTTGATTTTCCAGTTTTGAATCAATTGTGACCACCACATCACTAAGGTCATTCCCTGCTGCTCCTGGGGACTGTAATTAAGTGAACTAACAAACCATATAAGTTTTGTAACTGGGCACCATAAAAATAAATGCTCAACAGAGTCCTACCAGCTGAAGGGACAGACATGAGCAGTGGTGATACCTCTCTGTACCGTTCCCACTGGAAGAGTGTTCCTGAAGGCTTTCCACATGAATGCTTTAATTTTAGGAGGAAGGGAAATGTTCCATCGAAATTTCCAAAAAGAAGATCCCGAGTTATTACCCATGATAGATGAAGCAGCAAAATCAATGAATGAGGAGGTTCCTCCTTTCAAAATGTGATAAGCCGATCTAACAGAAAACTTACCCCCTGAATTTGGTAGCCAAATCCATTTATCTGGTTGATTCTCGCAGCCTATGGGAGTAGATAGAATTGCCTGGATCTCATGATCAGAAAGAATAAGATGTAAGGAAGACAATTTCCACTCTCCATTTAGAATCAGATCACTCACCCTATAATTTTGGTAATGAGCTGGTCTAGGAGATGCAGTGGTGAAATTAGGAAGAGTTGGTAACCAAGGATGGTCCCAAATGTAAGTAGATTTACCATCATTGATTTGTCGAAGAGCTCCCTTCAACAACACATGTCTAGCGGCCAGGAGACTTTTCCTGGCCCCAGGAAGCATTGTGCTTAGGAATAGCATCCCAATAGGTACCATGGGAGAAATACAGTCCTTTAATGAGTTTGGCCCAAGTAGTAGAAGGTTCAATTATAAGTTTCCAGACTTGTTTGGCAAGGAAGGCAAGATTAAATTCGTAAAAACTTCTAAACCCGAGCCCTCCCATCTATTTAGGTTTAGTAAAACTATCCCAGCTATCTAAGCATAATTTGCTCATTGCAATATTTTGGGATCTCCAAAATTTAGACAGCATTTTATTCATCTCATTGCTTATATACTTAGGGAGGAGGAAGCATGACATAGCATACAAAGTGATTAAAACAGTCTTAATCATGACCTGTCTACCAGCTATCGATAAAAATTTATGACTCCAACTACTGATTTTCTTTCTCATACGCTCCAATATGTAGTTGAAGGTCTGAATTTTACTAGAGCCCCATAAACATGAAATTCCTAAATATTTGTCCCTGATTAGGATTTCGTTCATCCCCAACATGGTCACAATATTCATTTTAATCTCAATAGGAACATCTTTACTGAAACAGATACTTGATTTAGAAAAGTTAAATAATTGGCAAAAAATTTTGAAACTGTAAAAGGATATGCTTAACATTTGCAGCTTGTTGCTTAGTGGCATGGAGACACAACAATGTGTCATCCGCAAGCATAAGGTGTGATAGGGGGGGGGGGGGGGGGGGGGCAGCTGGAA
>CATIWR010617430.1:0-15875 GCA_949677035.1 Omphalea diandra | reverse complement strand
ATGTATATATGATTGAATTGTTACATGTTACATGGGAATACAGGCCAAGTGAGAATTAAATGCTCTTAACGATTACTTGGCATATCATTTATGAATAAGCACTTGCATATGGAACTAAAAGGGGCGTTGTGACCGACTTGTGAAACACTTACAAATTACATGAAGATGGACCAATAGGTCCCAAATCATATGTTACATGAATCACATGAATATCCCGGGAACAATGTTTGCTTTGCTTGGTTACGACAAAAACAAAGCTATTGCATTTGCACTTGCATAGTCAATTGTTATACTTGCAATGTATCTTGATGATATTTGATTGTAGATTATGCCATGAGAATTTGATTATTATTTTTATTTACTGAGTCGCGACTCACCAAATCGCAATTATTTTTCAGATACTGAAGCATAGAGTTTGGACATTTTGTTGCATAAAGTCTTGCATAAAGACACATGGAACACAGGTCATCGGCTGAATTCCAACTCTCTCTCCATAGGTCATGTACATACATTTGATAGGAACTAGTTATGGTCACTGGTCCTGACATTAGTTAAAATATGTGTACATTAAATACATATGGGATCATATATGTATGATGAATAAACCTTAATATGTATGCATTTCTGAAAATGAAATGCCATGATTTGCAACTGAAGACGATAGTTACAATTGGTAGTATCAGAGGATTCAAGCACATGTGGGGCAGATGTGCAAATCCCGGTGTGTATGACATCGCGAGACCGATGGGCAAATCCCGAATGTTGAGTGCTCTGATAGGTACCAGCTGTAGCCACGTTGTGACATTACAATTTGTGGTATCAAATCTGATTTACAAATGAGAATAATGGGTATCACAGTTATTGATTTGACAAATGAATTTAGATGTTACAGTTTTGGTATCAGAGAGGGCTCAAGCATACGTGTGGCAGACGTGCAAATCCCGGTGTGTATGACATCGTGGGGCCGACGGGCAAATCCCGGATGTTGAGTGCTCTGATATGTACCGATTGTAGCATTACAGATTGTGGACATGAATAGTATGAGTTTTGTAAATGAGCACGGTTATCACATTTAAAGTTTATAGAAAAAGTAGGACAAGAATGAACACAAGCAAATTTATTATGGCTTAGGTACTAACCAACCTTACATCCACTCCCCAATTCTCTTATTATGTATTTCATTTACTTAAAAGGGTGTTTTACAAGCTTAAGCCTAACTTACATTAATGTGTTTTACCAAGGCTCACATGCAACCTTTACAAGTGTTTTCCTAAGTGATACAAACGAGTGGAATTTACTTATGACCTGCTTGATGAACAAAGTCCCAGATATAATTTAAAGATCAAGAAAAAGATAAATCCTTAAATCTAAACTAGATCTCTAGAAAACTTATTTCTAGCAACCTGGAATATATGATTTAAGTTATATTAATCTCAATTCAAAATTAACCAAGTAATTCAAAACCTAGATTAAACTAATTTTGTGAAATTATCAAGCGCACTCAATAATCTCACCAAGTCCACTCAAGAACTCAAGAAGAGAATCAATCTCACAAAGTTTAAGCAAAAATCATTTTTTTTCAATTAATAACAAAATAAGGTCTTAAATACCCTTCATAAATGTTAAGAAACCCTAAAAACCCTTTCTTATTCAGCGTTACATGTTTTAGCCGAATTTACAACTCCTAAACCTATTAGGAGAACTAATCTCACTCTCACATAAAGACTAAAGGCAAATAATCCTATTGGTTGCCATGATCTGGCCTAGCTAATTTCTAGCATTAAAACACCTTATTTTAAGGTTCCTTATGCAAATAAATAACTAACTTAAGAATCCTAACTAAAAGCAATATGATATTCAACCAATGAGGAGAATTCGTTATGGCAATAGAAAGATAATGCCAGTTAAGCAAATCTGGCATAGATCTTTAACATTTAGGCTTGTCTTCACATTTTGGGCTCAATTCCATGCTATGGTAGAATGGTGTTAGGCTTTGGTCCTCTCCATCAATTGGGCTCCATTGGATTAAATTAAGCATTCCATTTGAAGAGTCCAAGCTCCCATCTTCATTCATTTAGGCTTCAAGCAATCCTTGGTCTGTTTGGGTCAATTCTTTCCATATCTTTCATTATATAAAAGCTATAAGTGCATCTTTAAACTTCTTTAGCCTTCCTTTTTTAATTAAGCCTTGAAGTTGTAATAGATCCTTATTATACTTGCCTTGGCTGAATGCATCATTCCCTCATTCCTCAAAAGGATTGATCCTCAAATCTAGACCTACAAGAAAGCAAAAAAAAAAAAAAAACATAAGTGTAATACTAACAAAGAATCCCAAGTGAATCTTACCATCTAAAGAGCAAGTCTTTCTACCAGATGAAAGACTAATCTCATGAAACATAAAACAAGATTAGAACACACTAAAGAAAGAGTAAAAGATTGCAAAATAAAATTAAGAAGACAAAAAGAAGCACCTAAAAATGTTCTCCATCTAATATGAAGAAATACTAAGTTACCAAATTTCTTTTTAACAAAAACATTAGGCAGAGAAAATCTAGGTTTTAAAACAAAACTAGAACTCAAAGAATAAGAATTAAAATTCAAAAAACAACTAGAAATAAAAGAACCTTGAAATCAAAAGAAAACCTTCTTCCTAACTAACACTTAAAGTAAGAAGAATCATAAATCAATGATTTAGAAACATTAAAACAAGAAGAAGAAAGGAATTGTTTTTCATTTAAAGAAGAAGAAAAAACATTTTGATAAGAATTAAAAGAACTACCCTTGAAAAAATCACATTTAAAACAAAAGGAAAAACAATTATTAGAAGTTAAACATTTTAAAGAAGAAACATGAAAATAATAGTTAAAAGAAACAAATATTCATCAGTAAAAGAAAACCTAGTAACACAAAAACTATGATTAAAAGAAGAAGAATTACACCTAAAACAAATAAAACATGTACAATTGTCCAAACAAAAGCAAGAAAACTCATTTCTACACAAGTTTGCAACCTCACTCTTTGTTACAACACTATTATCACAAGAATTAAGAGTTAGGTCATCTTGCTTACTAGGCTCTTCCATGAAAACCATTCTTCATAACCTTACAAAAGAGACATAAAAGCACTATATAAAATATTATAAATTTTGTTAGTAGTGTAATACATCCATTTGAACAAAAACATGGTTGTAGGCTCTTTGGAAGAATAGTTCTCATCACTTTTTTTTTTCATAAAGATTTTTATCTCTCTCAACCTCTCCTTTTTGCATGCACATCTCTTAGGTTTGGTGCATCATCTCTAACCTCTCCTTTTACCACTCTAGGCTCACTCCTCTCTACTGTTTTCACACAACTGTCCTTTTATCGCACAATTAATTCTTTTTCTTTCATGTGCACATTTTCTCTCTCTTTTTAGTTCTTTTTCTTTTAGCTCGTTAACAAGTACATCATCATGTATGAGATTTACAATTTGAACATTGGAAGAAACTTCTAATAGTGATATCTTATCATTATGTAAACTAGTACTATCATCATTTTCTAATATAATTATAGTCTTTTTATTTATACAATCACGTTCAAAATCTTGACTTTTAATACTCGTACCATCATGTAAAGAAGAAGTTTGAATGTCTATTGTACCTTTAGAAGCAATAATCTTATCATCAATGGTAGCCTTAGAAGTTTGTGTAGGCCTTGGAAACAATTGGGGCATACTTTTTTCACAATCTTCTCTTTATCCCTTGCCATGTAGAAATAGGATTTCGCCCATAATACTCTCTAGCATATGATAATTGTTCCCACCATAACAAAACATCATCTGCAAAGCTAACAACAACGATTGTTATCTTATTTTCCTTAAAAAAGTTATGGTATTCAAACACAATCTCTACTTGCTTTTCCCATGCTAAGTACTCTTCAGGACCACCTTTTCCATATAATTTTGTCATTTTTGGTTTGAAGTTGTTATTGTAAGCTCGACTTAGCTTATGGTTCAAATTTGAAAGACTATCCGTCAACTGTTTCATTTGATCTAACATGCCTTTCATGGAGCATGTAGTTCATCCCTTTTTATCTCTTTGAAACCTGTCATTCTATAAGAAGCAAGAAAATAAATAGAATCCTCATAACACTCCCTCACTTGTTTACACTCAAAAAAAGATGATACTCCTCTCGTGTTTCACACAATAAAGCTTTTACCCTCTTATAAGCTTACACACTCTTTCCTTTTACCACTCAATATTCTTTTCTTTAAGTTCTTTAAAGACTAAGTTACTTTATGTTAAGACAAACTCAAACTAAACACAAAACAAACATAAACTAGACTTAAACACTTAGATAACAAAGAATTGAAAATAGCACAACTTGGTTGCAAGCAAATAAATAACTAAAGACCTAATCAAAATTTAAGAATTTAAAGGTAGGTAAAGTTGCAAAGTGGTGTTTTTCAACTCAAATTGATGAAAAATCAAGCCTAGGCTGAATGCAAATTAGAGAATTGAAATCAGCTTCTTTGGTTCAAACAAGTTCTTATGCAATTCCTACCTTTATTTATTTCTTTTTTTACTTTTCTTTTTTTGATGTTTTTTAATCTTTTCTTTATGTTCTTTCTATTTTTTCTTTGCTTTTTTTTTTTGACATTGAAAGCTTAAAACATAATCGAATTTTAAAGAATTATAAAGAACAACTCAAAAACCATACAAAATCAAGTAGAAGCTGAATGGACTAAGATTAGGGGCAAATTCATAATTTTGCCTTCCCCTTGAATTTGAATGATGTGGTTCAGCCCTAGACACTTAAGAAACACTAACAAAGTGAATAGACACAAAAAGAAATGAATTGGAATCATAAACAATAAAGAAATTGCAAGAAATAAGTTAAAAATCAAGTTTCCTTAATTTAAGGAAACTTTGGCAAACTTCCAAATTTCAATGAATTTCTTGAATTAAACACTTCAAATCTGAAATTGGGAATGCAAGAAAGATTAGCCCATAAATAAAAACAAATTTGAATTGAAAGAAATAATGAAATCCAACTAGAACATAAACAAGCTTATTTTGCAAAGTTCCTTTATTTAAGGAAATTTTGCAAAAGTATGCGATTTTTTTAGAATTTTTTGATGAAATTTGATATGGGATGATGAATCAAAATAGTTTAATGATGGAAATGGAAACAAATAGATTGGAACTCAATTGAATAAGTGGAACATAATTGGTGTTAGAATTGCTCAATTCACAATTTTCCTTGTTTTAAGGAAATTTTGAAAAGCAGTTTGTTCTAATTAGATTTTAATAATGCAAGCACATTTTTGGAAGATGAAACACACTAATTTAATGATGGAAATCAGAGAAAATAAAATGTAACAGAATGGAACAAGATAAAATTGAATTGAAAATGATAGAGTGCTAATTTGCTCTTGATCATCTTTAATATGGGCATTTAAAGAGTGTCTAGTCATAAAAAGTTCTTTACTTGTTGCCTCATTGGGTTCCTCAAAATTGTCCACATCACTAGCATCTTCTAATGGAGGCATCTCGGGGTTTATTTCTACTCCAACATCCTCATTTATAATTTCGCTATCTCTAAGCGTCATGGTCCTTTTGTTAGGGCATTCACAGGCCATGTGTCCTCTCCCTTGCATTTGAAATAGTTTAAAGCTAGCCTTATTGGGTGTTATTGGTTTAGCCTTTGCTAGATAATTGGTCTTTCTTCCTTCCTTCTTGGGTATTTCAGCCTTAGGTGTACTAATAGGCTTATCACAAACTTTGAGCTTGTTAATACCAAAATAAAAAGAGAAATTAGGCCTAGAAAGCTTACCCCTTTGTTATTTTCCATTTTGATGGCTAAATGGTACAAATCCTTCAAGTCATCATAGGGATACATATCTACTTGAACTGCAATGTTTTTTTAAGCCCACTAAGAAACCTTGCCATTCTTGGCTCCATGGATTCTTGAATTCCAGCCCTAATCATTGTCACCTCAAGCTCTCGTTAATATTCTTCCACACCCCTACCACCTTGTACAAGCATTTGCAATTTTTGTGCAAATCCCTATAACAATGGCTAGGTACAAATCTTTTTCTCATAATTCTTTCCATTACTTCCCATGTACAAATGGGCCCCATATTTTTTTCTAGTATATTTTAATTGGTCCTACCAAATAAGAACATAATCTACAAAATCAATAGTATCAAGCTCAATTTTCTTTTCTTCACTATAGTTATGACAATAAAAAACAAAATCTACCTTTTTTCCCATGATAAATATGTCGCAAGATCACTTTTGCCATTGGAGATAAGAATCTTCATCTTGATGCAACTAAGATTATTGTCTTGCCTACTTGATCTTTGGGAAAATTCTTCTATAGATTCATCATGAATCTCGCACGTATTGGTTACTTTTGATTGGTACAGTTTGTGTTGGAATTGGAAGCATTGGTTTGTTGGCTAGCTTCCATCTTTTCCATTTTATTCATTAATTACCCCAACCTAGCATGCGTGTCCCTTTCCACTTGTTGAATGGAATTACTCAAGCTTTTAAGTAATAACTTCAATTTAGGATCAACTTCCTTTCAATCCACCATGGTTAGTAAAGAACAAAGATAACCTCACAAAACACTCCCTTGCTTGTTTACACTCAATTGTTGTAACTCACACTCATGTTTAACTTAAAATTATTTTTTTACCTCTTATGAGCTAACCACTCTTTGCCTTTTACTTCTCAGGATTCTTTTCTTTAAGTTATTTAAGGACTAAGTTACTTTATGTCAAGTGAAGCTAAAACTAAACACAAACAAGTTAAAAACTAGTTCTCAAAACACTTCGAAAATAAAAAAGGAATTGAAAATAACACAATTGGTTGAAGAAAGAAATTCCTAAAGTCCTAATTGTAATTGAGAATTTAGAAGGAAATTTGGAAGTGCAAATTGGTGTTTTGAATATGGTAAGAAATATGCTTAGCCGAATGAAAAAGGGGATTTCAAAATCGGCTTTAAACAACACCTTTGTAATTCTTAGGTTTTTTCTTTTCTTTTATTTTCTTTCCTTTTTTTTTTTTTAACTTTCTTTCATTCCTTTTTTTTAAAATTTTGAAGCTAAATCAAATTTAGAATTGCAAGAAACATTAAAAAAAAAAAAACAACTAAAAAACACGATATAACATAAGGAAGCCAAATTTAGCACTTATAGGGATATTTTTGCAATTTTATCCTCCCTTGAATTTTTGAGATAGGGTTTGGCCTTAGACACTAGCAAACACCAAAAATATTATTAGTAGCAAAAGGAAATAAGTTGGAAGGAAGAAGGATGAAGAAATTGCAAGGGAAAAAAAAACTAAAATAAAGTTTTCCTTAATTTAAGGAGATTTTGGCCACTCCTAATTTTTAAGGAATTTCTTGAATCAATCACTTCAATTTTGTAGTTAAGGACACAAAAAGAGTTAATTAATAAAGAAATTCGAATTTGGATGGAAAAAATGCAAGAAATCAAAGATTTTGCAAAGTTCTTTAATTTAAGGAATTGATGCATAAACATGTAATTTTGATGGAATTTGAAGCTTATTTTTTACAATGTGATATTTGATGATGAAACAAGACTAATGGGTGTAAAAATAAGGAAAATAAATGGTTTTGGAAGCTAGAATTGAGATGTGGCTAAATTGGAGAAGAAAGGGGAAAAATGTGATTTGATACTATGAACAATATAAGAACACAAAAGATAGATACATTTGATCTTGAATTTAGCCTTGGATCTAATACCAAAAGATATGAATGAGGTTGATTTTTAGATCCTTATTTGTATGTAGCACGAGTCCCAAGTTTTAATTCAAATATCAAAATAAGATGAACTCTCAAATCCCAATTAGACATCTAAAAAATTTGTTTCTAGCAACTTGAATTATAAAGATTTAAGAGTTTTTAATCTCAACCTTAAATTAACTAAGTAATTTAAGACCTATATGCAATGAGTTTAAATTATTAAGAACTCACTTAACAATCTCACCAAGTCCTATTAAGAACTCAAGAAGAGAATTAACTCTTACAAGCATATTTTGTTAAAAGAAATAATCTTCATTCATTTATTAATCTAGCCAAACAAGAAGGCCTATTTACAACCTTTACAAAAATTTTAGAACCCTAAGAATCACTTCCTAATTAGCCTTTGAAGCTAGGCCAAAATCTACCTTATCTATTTAAGAAAAAGTATACTCCTAAGCTAAATAAAAAATAACTAAAAGATACATCAGATATCTTCCTAATTATAAAAAAAGTTTCTTACATAAGTAAATATCAAAAGTTCCTAATTAGTTTAGAAGAGGATTTTGCCTAATGAGGAAGAAATAGGAAAATCTTCATGCTTGGCTGAATTAGACTCTTAAAAGGTAAGGCCAAATGCTAACAATCATAGGCCTCTCCACATGTGGTTCTACTGGATCAATTGAAAGCTTCCTTTGAGTAGTCTAAGCTACCATCTCCATGTAATTGGGCTTCATGCTTTCTTTATTCTTCTAAGGTCAGTCTAATGGTTATTCTTTGTTGCATGAATGCTCCAATTGCTTCTTTGAACTTTATAAGCCACCCCCTTGTGATTGGGATTTGAAGTTAAAGTGGACACTTAGGCTTGCTTGCCTTGGATATTTGCATTAAATAAGAAAATAAAGGATTTTACTTGATTTTGGATATTATTCTTCAAGTTGTATTTGCATATTGTGTTATTGTTTAAATCATTTTTCTTGCATGTTTTTCTTCAAATTCGATTTCTTGTGTTAGGTTTCTCTTCCACTCGTTTTCTTCAAGTTCTTTATATTCAATTCATTCTTTCATCCTCTTACTAATCTATCGTGTTTTAATTCAAGCTTTTACAAGCTTTAATTTAACCTCACTAGATTGTTCTTATTCAAATCATTTTTGTTGTGTGCTTTCCATGAAATTTGATTTCTTGTGTGGAGTTTCTCTTCCATTCATTTTCATCAAGTTCGCTATCTTCAATTTATTCTTTCAACCTCTTACTAATTAATTGTACTTTAGTTCAAGCTTTTGCAAGCTTTAATTTAACCTCATCAAATATATTCTAATTGAAGCCAAAGATCAAACAGTATCAAAATGAATAGAAGAAAACAAACAAAAACAAATTGAAAGGAAGAAAATTGAAGATAGTAATTTAAACTATCCATACATAAACTTTGAAGAAAATTAAATCCTGCAATTTGAAAAAAAAAAAAAAAACTTTGAACTGAACTCAAAATGAAGGATTTGAAATTTTGTTAGATTGAATTAGAATTTAATCTCACTTAAACAACTTGCAATCCCAAACAACTTACAAGTCCGTAAGGAAAACAACTACAATCAAAAGAGATGGAAGGGATACAACGGACAAGAAGAAGAAAATAAAACATGTGTACTTGATTTTGGTTATTATTCTTCAAGATGTGTTTACTTTCTTGTGTTTTTTTCAAATTTTTTTCGTTAGGTGTTTTTCTTTGCATTTGATTTCTTAAGTTAGGTTTCTCTTCCAATCATTTTTTTTTTCAATTCTCTATCGTCAATTCATTCTTTCATCCTTTTACTAATATATTATTTCTTAATTCAAGCTCTTGCAAGCTCTAGTTCAACCTCACCAAATTGTTTCTAATTTAAGCAAACAACAAATAAAATCAAAATGAAAAGAAGAAAACCAACAAAAACAAAATGGAAGGAAGAAAACTATATATAATAATTTAAACTACCCACATGCAAAATTTGAAGAATATTGGAGCTTGCAATCTGCAAAAAGCTTTAAATTGAACTCAAAATAATGGATTTGAAAATGTTAGGTCGAAAATCTCACTTAAACAACTTGCAAACAAACTTCTATTCGCAAACAACTTACAAAATAGTATAGAAAACAACTAAAATCAAAACAAAATGAATGGAAACTATGGAAAAGAATAAGAAAATAAAGTATGTGTACTTGATTTTTTATACTATTCTTCTAGATGTATTTACATTTTTGTTCTTGCTCAAATAGTTTTTCTTATGTGTTTTTCTTCAAATTTGGTTGCTTATGTTAAGTTTCTTTAAGATTTTATCTTCAATTCATTCTTTCATCCTCTTACATCACTTGTATTTTAGCTCAAGCTTTTGCAAGCTCTAAATTAACCTCACCAAATTGATTCCAGTTTATGTAAAAGAACAAATAATACCAAAATTGAAATAAGAAACCAAATAGAAACAAAATAATAAGAAGAAAACTAAAGATAGTAATTTAAACAACCCAGATACAAACTTTGAAGAAATTTGCAAAAATAATAAATAGTATCAAATCATAAAGTAGAAAACAAATGAAATGAAAAAAAAATCAAAGAATCTAAAGATAGAAATTTAAACCACCCATATGCATTCTTTGATGAAAATTAGAATTTACAATTTACAAAAAGCTTTTAATTAAACCAAAAATAATGAATTTGAAATATGTTAGGTTGAATTAGAATTCAGTCTCACTTAAATAACATGCAAACAACTCTTCTAATTCAAAACAACTTCTACAACAACATAAAAAAAATCCTAAAATCAAAATGGAAAGCAGGGAAATAATGGGAAAGAACTAGAAAATAAAGATGTGTACACGATTTTGGTTACTATTCTTCAAGAAGCATTTGTGTCTTATATTCTTATTCAAATCATGATACAAAATGAGGTTGGTTTGAATCCTTATTTGCATGTTGAACATAAGTCCCAAGCTTTAATTCAAAGATCAAACAAGATAAATTTTTAAATCCCAATTAGACCTCTAAAAAACTTGTTTCTAGCAACCTAAATTATAAAAATTTAAGAGATGTTAATCTCAACCATAAATTAACTAAGTAATTTCAGACCTTGATTAAACAAGTTTGTGAAATTATTAAGCACTCACTCAACAATCTTACCAAGTCCTATTAAGAACTTAAGAAGAGAATTAAATCTCACAAGCAATTTTTGCTAAAAGAAATATTATTCATTCATTCCTTCCTTGGTTGAATATGAAGGGCCATTTATAGCCTTTACAATGTTTCAAGAAAATCTTAAGAAAACACTTTCTATTTAGGCCTTACATGTTTGGCTGAATCTTACTGTTTCATTAGGAAAGAGATACTCCTAAGCTAAATAGGAAAAACTAAAAGATACATCAAGATATTTTCTTGACTATAAAAAAAGTTCCTTGCATAAGTAAATAACAAAAGTTCCTAATTAGAAAAGGAGAAGTGTTTGGCAAAGAGAAGAATAAAAGGAAGAGAATGATATATTGAGATCTTTTTAATTTTGGAAAGATATTTGGACTTGACTTTTTTGACTTTTCTTCTTTATGTGTTGTGTAACATCCTTAACCTAAATCATATATATTTTAATTATGTTATATTTGAATATAAGCATCACATGGCAATAACACTTACGTTATTGCATTTTAATATGAATATGATGTTTTCCAAGTGGCATGGCAAATTGTCATATGTTGTATATGTAACATTCTTATCCTAATTCATTAGCATTCTTACATGAACATATTCATTGCATAAATGATTTGCAATGCCACATGAACATATTCATTGCATAAATGATTTGCAATCCCATATGAACATATGCATTGGATAAACGATCATTTACATATGTGAAATAGATAAGCACGATGATGGCACTTGCACCATTGCATTTAGGACACTTGAACGTATATGTAATATTTGTATAGTTGCATAACAAATTATCTAATATTGTGCGCATGTTATAGCATCATAAATAATGGTGTTTTAGAACTTATTTAAAAGTATAAGGAGCATATGGGGATTAGAAGATGGATGGAGATGATGAAGGAGTGAAGAAGAGGGACTAAAAGAGGAATATTAAACTTCCAACCAATGGTAGTGAGGCACCATGATTTTGTCTTATTAAAATAGGTTTACAAATTGAATTTTTCGTCTTTTAGGAGCATATTAAAGAGGATAAATGTGAAATGTTAAAATAATAATTAAAAGAAGAAAAATATTATTTGGAACAACATAAATAACTAAAAATGTTTAACTAATAATATAAGGATTATCCCTATTAAAATCACGTTTTAAAGAGGAAACACATTACAATTGATTTAAAAAATTAAAGAAACACAGAAAGAAGGAAACAAATTAGAAGAAAGACTAGAAACACAAAGGCAAGGAGAAAGACAAGAACAAAAATGTTTAAAACAAGAAAAACAATAAGAAACATCTAAACAAAATTTAGGAAACTACCATTTACACAATTTTGCAACCTCGCCCTTCATTATAGCACCATCACTAATATTAAGAGTTAAGTTGGCTTCTTTATTAGGCTCCTCTATTGAAAACCATTATTCATAACCTTGCAAAAGAAACATAAAAGCATTATACAAAAGGTTGTAAATTTTGTTAGTAGTGAACAAAAACATTTTTATGGCTTTTTAGGAAGAATAGCTATCATCACTCTCTTTTTCACATAGATTTCCATTTTTCTTTCCCTCTCCTTTTGCATGCACATCTCTTGGGCTTGGTTCATCCACTCTAAGCTCTCTTTTTTCACTTTTTGCTCGTATCTCTAAGGGATTTCCCATACCTCTCCTTTTGCTGCACAAGTATTTCTTTTTCACTCTTATGTGTACTATCTCTCACTCTTTTTATTTTATTTTCTTTTTAAACATCATCATATTTATTTACAACTAATACATCATCATGTATGAGACTTACAACTTTAGCATTGGAACAATCATCTAATGGTTGTAACTCTAAATCACGTAAAAAAGGAGTTTAAATTTCAATTGTATCTTTAGAAACAAGAATCTAATCTTTTAGCTTAACCTTCTTCGAAACGTATTTGTTGCCATCCCAATGAAACTTCCATAAAAAGTCAAATTTAGTCCCTTTAAAATTAGGTTGCCTATCATATGGTTGCAATTCGATCTCATCATCAATGGTAGCCTTTTGATCTTTAATTCTACTAGAAACTTGTATAGGCTTTTAAATTAATAACACAAGTCTTTATGAGAATTTGGTGCATACCTTTTTTGCAATCTTTCCTTTAACTCTTTCCATGTAGAAATAGGATCATCACCACACCTTTTTCTAGCATATTTTAATTGATCCCGCCAAATCTTGGCATGACTATCAAAATCAATATTAGCAAGCTTTACCTTTTTCTTTTCAGAATAGTCATGGCACTCGAACACAAATTCTACCTTCTCTTCCCATGCTAGGTATTCTTTAGGATCATCCCTTTCATAAAAAAAAGTGGAATCTTCATCTTGATGCCACTAAGATTGTTATCATTCTTGCTTGATTTTTGAGAACTTTCTACATGTGAATCGCCTTCCTCCTCATCATAAATGAATTTACGATGGCTGGGTTGTCAAAATTGTGTGTAGGAGTTAGTGGAATTTGAGGTGTTTTGAATGCTCCCAAGTTATTTTTTAAACTCTTGTTGCATAAGGGTCATAGTATCTTGCATAGCTTTCACATACAACTTTGATACAAATGAGGTGGAATAAGCTTGTGACCCATTTGATGAACACAAGTCCCAAGTATAATTTAAAGATCAAGAATAAGATAAATCCTTAAATCTAAACTAGATCTTTAGAAAAGTTGTGTTAATCTCAATCCTAAATTAACCAAGTAATTCATAATCTATATTAAACTAATTTTGTGAAATTATCAAACTCACTCAACAATCTCACCAAGTCCACTCAACAACTTAAGAAAAGAATCAATCTTACAAAATTTAAGCAAAAATCATCCTCTCCTATTAGTAACCATATAGGGCCCTAAATACCCTTCATAAACGTTAAGAAAACACTAAAAAACCTATCTAATTCAGCCTTATATGTTCTGGCTGAATTTACAACTCCTAAACCTATTAAGAGAACTAATATCACTCCCACATAAAGACTCAAAGCAAATAATCCTATTGGTTATCGCAATTTGGCCTAAGTAATCCTATTGGTTGTCATGATCTGGCCTAGCTAATTTCTAGCATTAAAACACCTTATTTCAAGGTTCCTTAAATAAATAACTAACTATAGAATCCTAACTAAAAGTAACATGATATTCAGCCAATAAGGAGAATTCCTTATGGCAACAGGAAGATAATGCCAACTAAGTAAATATGGCATGGATTTTTTATACGAACAAAGTTAGCGACAAGATCAAGGTTACAAAGAATGGAATGGACTAGCAAGGAGTTCTCATTCGAATGGAGGAAGACATCACAAAAGCTTCAAAACCTACCATATTTGGAAACTGCCATATTTGAAATTACTTTATTTAGACTTGTCATATTTGGAGCTGCCATATTTGGCATTGTCATATTTGAACTTGCCTTATTTGGACTTATCATATTTAGAGCTGCCATATTTGGACCTGCCTTATTTAGACTTGCCTTATTTGGACAATCTTCTTCACAAGGGCAAAATAGGCATTTCTATGCTTCCTTCATGTATGGAACCTCAAAATGAAATCAAGAAGTCTAACTCTACAAATAGAGAAGATTTGCACAAAAATGTTTAGAAGATTCTAGAAGGTTCCAAAAGATTCTAGAATATTCTAATAAACTTTCAAGAATATTCCAAGTATCTTTGGTGGAAGAATAAAAGTCTTAAACAGGAACTAATAAAGGGGCGACACATATGGAAGAAAAGTCAAGTTAAAATATCTTTCCAAGATTGACAAGATCTTAGCATATCATTCTTTTTCTTTTCTAATTAGGAACTTATTTTATTTTCTTATATAAGAACTTAGTTTATAATGAGGAAGATATCTTGTATCTTTTAGTTTTTTTTTTCCTATTTAGTTTAAGAGTCTTTTTTCCTAAATAGATTAGGTAGATTGCAAAGATTAATTAGGAAGGGATTCTTAGGGTTTTCTAGCAACTTTGTAAAGGCTATAAATAGCCCTTCTTGTTCACCAAAGAATGAATGAAATTGAAGAATATTTCTTTTAGCAAAATTGCCTGTGAGAGTTAATTCTCTTCTTGAGTTCTTTATAGGACTTGGTGAGATTGTTAAGTGAGTTCTTAATAATTTCACAAACTCGTTTAATCTAGGTCTTAAATTACTTAGTTAGTTTAAGGTTGAGATTAACACCTCTTGAATCTTTGTAATTCATGTTGCTAGAAACAAGTTTTCTAGAGGTCTAATTGGGATTTAAGAGTTTATCTTGTTTTGATCTTTTGAATTAAAACTTGAGACTTGTGCTACATACGAATCAAGATCCAAAAATCAACCTTGTTCGTATCACATTGTGTTTAGTTAAGTGCTCCATTTAAAGAGTTTAAGCTCCCATCAGCTTTTAATTGGCTTCACACATCCTTTGCTCTTCTTGGGGTAATCAAAGTGTAATTCCTTGTTGCATGAACACTCCAATTATCCTTAAACTTCTTTAGCCTTCCCTTTATGATTGGGCCTTGAAGTTGAAGTGCATCTTTTGCTTTAGCCTTGGCTGTTTGCATCAAATCTTCTCATGCATTGCTTGGAATTGCTTCTCAATTTGGGCCATATGAGCTTATGAAGCTTTCATGAACAACTTCCAATCTGGTTCTTCTTTAGGATCTTCCATGGTTAGTAAATAATAAAAGAAAACCTTACCAAACACTCCCACGCATGTTTACACTCAAAAGATAGCACTCACACTCTTGTTTATCTCAAAACAGCCTTTTACCCTCTTTTAAGCTTGCCACTCTTGCCTTTTACCTCTCTTGGATTCTTTTCATTAAGTTCTTTGAGGACTAAGTTTACTTTATGTCAAATTAAGCTTAAACCAAACACAAACAAGTAAAAAACTAATCTTAAGACACTTAGAAAATAAAGGAATTGAAAATAACACAATTGGTTGCAAAAAACAAATTTCTAAAGAACTAATTGTAATTTTTTAG
>CATIWR010617423.1:0-24931 GCA_949677035.1 Omphalea diandra | reverse complement strand
TGTTACAATTTTGGTATCAGAGAGGGCTCAAGCATACGCGGGGCAGACGTGCAAGTCCTGGTGTGTATGACATTGCAGGGCCGATGGGTAAATCCCGGATGTTGAGTGCTCTGATAGGTACCGATTGTAGCATTACAGATTGTGGACATGAATAGTATGAGTTTTGTAAATGAAATGGTCGTTATAATTGATTTTTTCATTTTATTTTCTTCCTTTTCCCTTCTCCTTCTTCCTTTTCTTTCCTGGGCTATTTAGTGGTTTGTATAGATAAGGAATTATTTATATAATAATTTAATTTAAAAACACGGAGGGGTACTAGTATTTTAAGGATACAAAGGGGTACTAGTTGTCTGTACAGATAGGAGATTGTTGGTACAAATAACCCTCAGTATATAAACCCTTTCAGCCAACCCTTAGCTTCATTCTCTTATTCTTATCCTTCTCTCTTCCTTTCTCATTATAGATTTCCTTTAGACTTAGTTGCTTAGGTTCCCCTTGCTTGGATTCGCAATGGCACACTTTGATGCTCCCATGCATGATTTTCGCAACACTTCAGCTGACTTTCCTAAAGGTGATAACCTTTTGTATGATAAGCTGGTGACCCTAATCTAGAGTTGTAGCTATGATTCAGTGTCGTTCCTCATGCATGCCCATCTAAAGATGTGCCTGAAAGGTTTGGAGCTGGGTAAGGAGGTGCACATCATTTACTATCCATACTCACACCTAGTCAGGGCTGTTGTCGGAGTGGTAGGCCATCCATCCTTATTTTTCTATTTTATTATATATTTTTTATTTTCCTTTTCTTCTTTTTTTACTTCGACTCTTTTGAATTATAGGCACTATCACAAACCTTGATTTGCTAATGAACATTAGGTTAGCTTTTAAAAGTTTAACTAACTTATAGGTTTGATTGTTAATCTAATTATTTGTTTGATTGCTACCTCATTTTTTGTGTCTGTGTTGCTTTTCCAATTTTACTTGATTCATGTGCATTGAAATTATTTGAGTTAGTCATAGAATAATTTGGAAAATACGTACCTATAGGACTTGTCGAATTTTATTTTTAAAATTTATTGAGATCTTACTAAATCTTTTCAAATTTTATGGATTATGTTAATTCTGGATTGTTTATGTACCGATTTCATGAAATTTGTGGATTTGTGTGAAATTTTTGCCCAAACCAATTTATCTTTCACAATTTTGTTCAATTTTCATGAATTAATGTTCGTGATGCTTGTAAATTTTGTGTTCCCACCTTACATGTCTAACATTGTTTAAGCGTTGCTCTTTTTTTTTTCTTGTATTATAACATAGAAAACTTAAATTAGTCTAAAAATTATTTATTGTGAATTTGCACATAGCTTAGGATTTTTCTTGTAATGTTTGCATTGAATTTCACACATAATTTGCATTTTTTTTTCATATTTTTTGAATTTAATTGGCATTCTGCATATCCCTGCATCTAATAATGCAAAAAGTTAGTGTCTCTAATAAATTTATGTATTGTATTATTGTGGTTTTTGATTTTTTAGCTTTTTGGCATGAGCTATTGTGCTTTTGGTGTTTATTTTAATTTTTCTTATATCATTGACTACAATCGTCTCTCTTTTTATTCATCTTATGTTATTCTAACTCCTTTTCCCTTTTTAAGGTGATATCCCCTTCAACAAGGAGAGTGGGGCAGCCACGCCAGCTGATATTTGGTTTTGATGCCTACCTGCATGAGTGATCACATGCATAGAGGAGACTGGGACCTTCTATTTTTGAGGATACTACTATACCAACCTCCTCATAATGATGCGACGAGCATGTAAGTGCTAGTCAAAAATAAATAGACACCACCCACACCTTCCATCTTCCTCAAATTGGTGAGCTGACATTTACTGCTAGTGATTTTACTTATATGGCAGGGATTCCTTGCTTAGGGATCCCTTTATCGATCAATACTGGCGTTTACCATCCAATGCTCTAAATGGATTATGTCCATTAACTTCTTAGATGTGTTCCTTGTATAAAAGGGAATATTGTCTTTGAGCACTTGTGCTTGAAGAAGCTTGCACTGCTACGACTGATAAAATCTCCTAAAAGCAGATAGACTAGATAGTGGTGTTTCCTCCTCTATAGTTTGATGGGGACTTTATTTTCAAACCTTGGAGACACTATTGAGATCTACCTCTTGGCAACCCTTAAGGATTTTGGGCTGGAATGCCATTTTGATTGGGGGTTGGTAATGACAGCCCACCTCTACAAGTACCTGGACCACTATTGTCATGGGCTATTGTACATGAACTACTATTGATGGGTATTCAAGATAAGTGTTATCTCAAAAGCACTTTTTCTTTGTTTTCATCCTTTATTTTTCCATTTTACTGATGATGTGTTCTTGGAAGCCTTATCTTATAAAGTTGGGGTTACATGAGGTTGGCAACCTCTTAAAGAACATGGAGCTTTGTGACTCTCACTTCTATTGGTGGAGCTATGTGCATCATAAAGAGAAGTCATTGAAGGTTAGACATAATCGCCTAAATGACCTCACACTGGCTCGGGTATATTATTCTGCAAAAACAAAATCACTTTATTAGTCTTTAAGATTTGTATATTCATTAGAAGACTCGTAGTGGATGTTTCTTTTCATTCAACTTTACCTGGATTAGAGAGGACCTATGCATGGGTGGTAGCATAATGTGGTGGACATGAAGAGGCATTCCTACAGATGCCATATGTTGGTGCGGCCTTCCATCAAGAAATGGTGCTTAGGAGAGAATGTGCTACTCTAACGATGTGCACCCCATACTTCAATGCTCACCAAGGGACATGTTATAGGTGGCTAACCTAAAGGGCATAGATTATCTATAGGTATTAAAGCTACAGCCTGAGGAACGACTAGTTGCGCGGGCTAGAGCATATCAAGCATGGATGGTAAAGTCATTAATAACACATTTTCCATGTTTTAGACACATATCTAAGCGTTCCCTTAACATTAGGCACATGTGAGGATGATGCTACAATGTAGTGCATATGGCATGATGGCTCATTTTGAATGAAAACCTTCAGAGCCTGCATCAATGGTCAAGAGTCACAAATGGGCTCATACTATAGAGGCATCAAACTTAAAGCCCATAGTGTTAGGGAGTTAGACCTATTTTTCTGATAGCCTCATAGAGATGTGTGTCTTTTCCCTTATTAGCTCTATGATGGCATTAGGGGTTACCCTATCTTTGTGCTCATTCAAGCTCTTCAGCATGAGCCATGTAAGTATTCTTCCTTATTTTCTACTTTCACATTGCTTATTCCTTATCACACTTGAAAACTTTATTTTATGCTTACAGATCCCTCGTGTCTAGGTCTAACATATGTTTGATCTCATTGTTGCATTTAAGAGGATGCTGACTCAGTATATTTATAGGAAGATTCTAGAGATTTAGAAATACAAAAACCTTTAAAATTTGGTTTTTCTAGTCTCATTAGAATTATGATGTGTACCATTGACTATAAGTGTAGAGAATTTACTCTTTTACTATAATTTTCACCTTGGGCATCAATTAGAGAGAAGCAAATAGAGCCTATGCAACTTAAGATCAAATAAGAGCCATCCCTATCCAACCCACCACTATAAGGTAAGATACTCCAAAAGAAGCCACAACTTTTTACACCTACCTTAGGGCTTTTCTGAGTGAGGATGAGTATGTGTTCTCCCTTGAAGAGATATTGGAGATGGACAAAATGAACAAAGTTATTAGAATAGACATAGAATTAAGGAATTTTCAAGTGAGGAGGGGAATCAAAAAGAGAAATGGAAAGAGCCACCTACACCAAAAATAGGAAGATGGGACCACCAAAGGCAAAAAAAAAGGAAGGGGTAGGCTAAACAAGGACTAGAAATGAGTGTAGGTTACAGTTTTAATACCATGGATGTTGAGTTTTAAGGCCTTAGATGTAGGAATTTTTATTTTTATTTCTAGTGTGCTGGTTTTAATACCATGGACGTTGATTTTTAAGGCCTTAGATGTAGAAATTTTTATTTTTATTTTTAGTGTACTTTGTTTTCAATTGAAGTTTGATGATATTTTTAATTGAGTTTGATGATGTTTAATTTAAGTCTATTGATGTTTATTTGATGTTTTGAACTCAGTTTAAAATAGAATTTGCTTGTTGGAATACCTAAGTTAATGATTTTTTTATCATTATTCTTTTATTTTAAATATGTTTGAAGTTTTTTCCAATTGGGGATAAAAAATTCACAAAAAATTATAACCATGAGGTTAAGTCATTGTCGCACATGTGATGAAAGTCGCAGGCTATGACGTAGCCAAAAAGAGCCAAGCCGAGTCAAGTCGTAGGTTGCAACTTGTATCATAGGCCACGTTGTGGCTCACATTACGATTAATTTATTCATAGTATTTTAGTAAGTTTTAAGCTTAATTTGATGTAATTTTATGATGAAATTAAGTTATTTGGAGTGCATTTATGTTATTTCTTTTAGCAAGTTTATTACACCAAAACATGCAAAACTGACAACTTCAAAGACCAAATAAGAAATTTAGATAAGCAAAGAGCAATCACCTTCTATTGCACCAGTCACAAAAGTAATAGCCTATTATTCCCTATGCATGTGTTTATTATCATGCTTGTGACAGATGTTGTTTCTTGCTACACAGACACTTCAAATCCTACTTTCTAGCATATGTTTTAACTCTTTTGAAGGAGCATAAAAAGAAAACTCTTGGGTTTTTTTGAAGGAGAAAGAGAAGGGCAAAAAGGAACCTTTTTGAACATTACAAAAAGGCATTTTAAAGAGATAAAATAAGAGAAAACATAGCTTCAATACAAGATTAAGTGTAAGAGTTCAAAAGATCACTTGATTAAGGAAAAAAAAAAAAGGAGATTCATCAAGCTAGTTTGGAGATTTCATCTTTCCTTCTCTTTGTACTTATTTCTTTTATTAAAGATGATGCTTTTACTATTGGATTTCTCTTATTTTGTTGGTAGCTAGACCTCTTATCTAGGACCTTGATTTAGCTATGAAAGAGTTTGATTGATTTGTGATTTTAATATCTTGAGATTTTATTCTTTTACAAGTGAATGATTTTTGAACCTAATGCTTGTAATTGCCTAGCCACCAATTGTATGATTTATGTTTCATTTATAGATCAAGGGATTGTAAATTGAAATTGACCTAGAATCACTCCCCTTAGGTTAAATGATAAGTAGAGATTCCCAATTAACCTATTGTTATCATTTAAAGGATTGCTAAAGCTAAATGAGTGATTTATTTCTAATTCACATTGAAAGATGATTCTATGAAATACAATTACAAAGTTAAGTGATTACTTGAAAGAGAAGACTTAATCACTATAAAGACAATTAATAGTTGTAATGCTTAGTCCGACATAACATTAAAGGAGTATTGATTTCATGACTTTTCATTGTCCTAAGTTGTTTATCATAAGGTATTCTTCCTCATTGCTTTTATCTTTATGCCATTTATTTCCATTTTATTAGCAATTTTAGTTTTTATTTATCATAAGCTGAAGTTTTACATTAAGATGAGATGATAAGAAGATTAGATGCAAAGCTAGAGAATTTTTCTTCCTCCTTCCATAACCTTGAGCTTCAAATGGGTCTTGGTATCTTACCTAGTAACTCTGAGCCCAATCTTATGGAGCAAGTCAAGGAAATTACAATAAGAGTAATAAGGAGATTGATTTAATGGTGGAAGAAAATGAAGATATAAAGAACAATGAAGATAAAGACAAATAGCTCAATAAGGAAGGTAAAACTATAAGGAAAACCATAAGACATCATGTATCAAATGATTCAATAGCTTGTAAAGGAGGGGATGCTTCAGTATTAATGAAAAAGAAAACTGTGTGTATGAAGATTATAAACAAAAGGGAGAAAATTTTTAGCTTAAGTGAAAAAGGTTTATTTCACGCATGTAAGGTAAGTAATCCTTCCACATTTGAGATGCATGATGCTTACCCTTCTTTTCTCTCTATCTCTTTTTGATTGATTGAACTATGTGTTGGGTTTTGTAGAATAAGCACAGTGGAAAAACAAAAACTTCCACATAGGAAACCCATCAAGGATTCATGCAATTTGATTAAATCAAGGCGAGAGATCTGGAAAATCTTACCAATTCAAATAAAAGAGGTAAGATTGATGAAAGGTAGAGAGGAGGTTTACATTAGTAACACCTAAACTTGAGCTTGGAGTGTAAATCATCAGATTCAAACATTATGAAATTGATGAACATCATCTGTAGCTATCCATACGAATAAGTTATCTCCAAAATGAGTAGTATGCTAGCATTATGGTTTTTCTCTCTCTTTAAAATGTTTTTTGAAAAATAAAATGACTATTCTATGTTTCCCAAAAACCTTAAAACATTTGTATATATCTTAACTATTAAGATATATATGCCAACTGTATATCTTTTAGATATAGATAACTAGATACCCTATTTATTTTAACTTTTAAAATGATAAGAATACCTAAATATTAAGATAATGTCTATAATTATCTAAATATATATAGAGAGAGAGTAAAAAAAATACTATTTCATTTTGGGTCTATTCTAAGTGTGCAACCTTGTGGGTTCATATAATATTAGCAGTAGCCCAATACCTATTTTTGGCCCACAAGTCATAAGTGGTCTCTAACAAGACATTATGACTACCAACATTATATCAAGGTCTATAATCTGACCTAACCTATCATACAAATATTACTTTAATCCTTTTGTCACATTATATCTCAATTGAACATAAGACATGAATCATATCATCCTTATATAGTTCAATTATTTCTCGATTTCCAACTAGATTAATGTAAAATGACATCGATAACCTTTATCAATTCATTTTGCATGGCCATGCAATCTTTTTTAGTCTTACTTATAGAAGGGCCTAGAGATATATTTGTCATAAATATATTAGGAAAAATTCCTTCTCAATCACTCATATTCTTCTATATGATTTACTTCATATATAATATTAGTTTGTATAATTATCATGTCAAAGATTATGTTGGACTATATCAAAACATGAAGTTCATCATATTGGAATGCATGGTGATTTTTAGGTTAGAAGATTAAATTAATACTATTTCATAAGACTCACTTATGATTGTTTATTCGTGTAGTGTTCTCATAGTGAGTCAGTCCAATATAATGTTTCTTAACCATGTATCTACGTGTTTGACTTAATGTCACATATTTATAACTAGTAAAACATAGTCATCAATCAAAATACATACTAATCTTCATTCATTATTATTCCAACATTAATGATCGACTAGAGACAATTTAGAATAGAATTTATTACACCTAAATGTTTTACTATCAAGTCATAGACTTGATGACATTAGGTAGAATTAACTATTATTAAAATTTATAATTTATTCATAAACAAAACATAAAAGAAATATTTAACAAAAATGCAACCATGACATTATTAAGAAAATATCCATTACAAAAATTGGCTTAGGGCATATAATTAACACTATGATGAGCTAACAAAAACACCTTCTCTTTTGCCTTATTATCAATTAGAGCTAGACCTAATGCCTTCTCATTAAATCATGCATATTTAAAAGAATAAAATACCTCATATATTCTAATCTTTAATGACATAAGCCAAGAACAAAAAGGTCAAGAAAAAGAAATAAGTATTTCGAATGAGTCATTATAGATTTAAGGGTTTTAGTCCCATGTATTGCTTATATCCAATATTAATAAAGGATAGTCACAAACCCAAGGTAAAACTTAAGTGAAGCCAGCTCTAAAAGTCAAGCTGTAAGACCTTAAAATAGCACTCTTGGGAGGCAACCTAAGTTTTATCTTGTTATTACAATTTTATGAATTTTTATTTGCTTAGTTAGTTTTTAGTTTAATTCTTAAATAAATTTCTTCATCTTTTGATAGGTTTTCTATGGATAAGATGGGAAAAAAGTGAGGACAATAAAACAAATCAACTTGAGGAAAATTTCTAAAAGGTGGTAACCATTTTGTTTGATAATTAATATCCATTTAATGTTTTAATTGTTACTTGCCTAGATTTTTCGTTAAAAATGTTATTGGTACTTGCTTAAGTTGTCTTCAATTGATTTCAATGTGAATATAGAAAAGCATATGAAGTTTGGTAGCTTTTGTTTAGTTTAAACATGTAGGAAGATTTTAGAGACTTTAGGAATCCAAAACCCATTAAGATTTGGTTTACCTAGCCCCATTAGGGTTAGAAAGGGTACCATTGCCTATACGTATAGAGTATTTATAATTTTGTTATAATTTTCTCTTTGAACATTAATTGAAAAAAAAGCAAATAGACCCTTTGCAATGTAAGATAAAAAAAGAGTCATCTTATTCCAACCCACCACTGTCTTTTAAGAAGCCCAAACTGAGAATCCCACGTCTACTAACCAAAACCATTACTTTAGAGCAATCTATAGCCTTTTATGCTTAGCATTAAGCTTTTCTCAAAGATAATGAATGTTTATTTACTCTTAAGGAGATATTAGCAATGAAGGGTACAACAAAGAAGTTAACATAGACATAGAGGTTGAAGAATCATTAAGTGAGGAGGAGGATGAAGTAGGAAAATAAAAAGAGGTGCCCACACCTAAGAGAGATAAAGGAAGACCACTAAAGGCAAAAAAAGGAAAGGGAAGGCCAAAGAAGTAATAGAGATGAATGCTTATGTTCTTGGGTTGGAGTTTTAATCTTATGGATGTTGGTTTGTAGGTCTTAGATGTAGGAATTTTCCTTTTAGTTTTAGTGTGTTTTATTTTCAATTCAAGTTTGACTATGCTTATTTTAAGTCTGATGAAGTTTATTTTAAGTTTATTGATGTTTTATGATGCAAATTTGATGTTTTGTGCTTATTTGAAATGGAATTTGCATGTTTGAAAACCCCAATTTAATGATTTTTACCATTATTCTTGTGCTTATAATGCATTTAAAGTTATTTTCTAATAGGGGATTAAAAAAATTCACAAAATTTTACAACTATCAGACCAAGGCGTTATTGCACCTATGACTAAAGTTACAAGCTAAAAATTGCTCGAACGGAGTAAAGACAAGCAAAGTCATAAGCTACGACTTATGTCATAGGTTATGACTTGGCTCTTTCTAGAAACACACCTCGGCTACCTTGCTTGCGACAGGTGTCATAGGCTCTGATAGTCCCATGATTTATGTAAAAAGGGGAAAGTTTTAGGGAGAATTAAGGCCAATTCAAATTTCAAACATGCCTCATCTGAAACCCACTCTATAAATATCCCTTTTTCTCTATATTTTCACTCACACATTCACTTAAATATCTTTCTAAAATTTAAGCTCTTTTAGAATTTTCTTGGTCATCATATTTCCATCCATCTTTTAGCTATCTATTTTGGCTATTTCTTAGCTCTTTTTTTTTTTTTTTCTAAAATCACCATCACCACTCTCACAAAACTTTCATCATATCATCATCTCTTTAATGGCTTCATCATCAAGGTAAAAGGGGAAGCATTACCAAAGAGCTCCAAGATACTTATCATCTAAATTCAAAACTCCCTTTCTAATCCTAAGTGATGAATAACATAAGAAATTTCTATCTCTTAGCTATAAAGTGCATATTTCATGTAGGTTTTTAGATGAACCCATTTTTGTACAATTATAAATTCATGATAGGATGAAAGATTTGCTAGATAGGTTAGGATGGATATAGTTTTCATTCATACCATTCCATCTTATAAGAGTCTTAATCTTGTGTTTTTTCTATGCTACACTTTGATGATGAGAATGAGTCAAATCTTATGTTTTTTCTATTACTAAACCCTGACAAGTAGGCATTGCCTAGTATGGGGACTTTGGATGTTTTTATACTTAGAAGGATGAGGATTGTAACATCCAAATTTAGATCACTGAGGCTTACTAAACTAAAGAAGCTTAGAGGAGAGGCAAGTGAGAGTTTAGCACCAAAATGGGAAGACTCATTGGTGGATGAGGAAAGTGAAGATGACATCCCCATTGTACCTCTCTCAATACTCTCCCACATCAAGACGAGCAATCAAGTGCACATCAAGAGGGACCATTAAATCAAGTTTTTCAATGGATAGAGGATGCAAGGCTTATGAGGATGGAAGGAGTGCAAAGGCACCAAAACTACAAGTTGAGGCAATATCTAGCTCAAGTTAACATCAATTTGCCTTTTTTACCAGACATACCTTGATGCACTTTTCTTGGGAGATTTTTCTTTGGTCAGCATTTATGTTTGATGTCTTTTTCTTTATGATGATGTAAGAGATATTATCTTTGGTTGTTTTAATATTTTGATTAGATGTTTGAGTTGTTTTCATATTGATCATGAAAGGTGAATGCATACCAAAGTTATGGTTACTTATGTTTGTTTTTCAGGGAACCTTGGAACAACATGATGATATATTAGTTAAGTTGAACTAGATTTTTTTTTTTTTTTTTTACATTTTCCTATTTCTTTTAGTTAGTTGATGTTTTGTTTTTCTTTTATCTTGAATTAGATATTTGATTTTTCTTAGCTTTCTATAGTACTAATGATAATGTAGGCAAATCGCATAAGGAAGATTTAGATGCAATCAACCTTTACTAAGGTGAGTGGGGAGTATTTCTTTTTATATTACCTCTTTTATCTTTTATGCTTAAGGGGCATGTCATTGAGAACAATATTGTTTATTGGTGCGCTAAAAGAGGGTTGAATACAACAAAAGTAAGTATTAAGAAATCAAACTAAATATGAAAAAGATGAAGAATCAAAACATAAGATTTATAGAGGTTCAATGCAATTTGCCTACATCCTTTCCTCTAGTATTTCCATTAGAGCTTTGACTATCTTGATAGCTTAAGGTGCTATCAATAAGTTTTACAGAGGTAAGTTTGTAGGTATTACTAAACCTTTATAAGTGATAGATTCTTAGGCTCTATCAACCTCTTTCAAGTAGTTTACAAATACTACTAAACCTTAACCCAAAGTAGTTTTCAGGTACTCCTTTAAACCTTTCATAAGATCTAGTTTTTAAGGTTTTCCAACATAAGGTTTCCTCAAATTAATACAACACTTTAAAAACTTTATCACTCAAGTAATAAGGTATGCTTGATAAGGTTGAGAGTGTGAAGGGAATTTATGAAAAACTTATTCTTCAAACTATGTATTAAAGATAACTCTTCAAGCTTTGAATAATGAACTTTTCGTGATTGCCATATCACTCTTTATTCACCCATTTGATTGAGAAACGTTTTCACAATAGAATACTCACTTACTAGAATAGTTCTTTATGCATTTTGTTGAGAGCAAGTCCTTTTATACCATGAGTAAAAAACTAGCCATTAGAAAAAGAAATGTCAGTTCATATTGCAACTGTAAAATATCAATGCCCCTTGAGTAATCTCCATGCTCATTGCTAAGGCATTAACCATCATTACAAATGGGTGGTTTTCAAATAAAAAAAATACACCTTCAGTGGTCATTGGCTCAATATAAATGCTCGTTGGGACTAACTGCAAGAGAGAAGTTGACTAAAGGCTCCTCCTTTAATTTTTGCATTTGTTTTATTCAGTTTTTGTTTAATGATCATTGGATAAAAAAATGTTCATTACTTTTAAATCTCAATGACCATTGGAGGAAGATCAATGCCTATTGTTGATTCCCAAAAAGTATGAACTTTATGCTTTATTTTACAAGTTTATATAAATCTTTTAATGGCTATTGGAGGGTTCCTAATGTCTGTTGGTAGCACCTTTAATGCCTGTTGAGATGGGAATGTCCCTTGCGAGGGGTCTAGAGCTTATAACTCAAACTAGAACACTTTTCCAATGCTTGTTGGTGAACTTCTAATGCCTATTGAAAGTGTTCAACACCTATTGAGATATTGAATGTGCCTCCTTAGGTGGTTTAGAGCCTTTGACATAATCTAGAGAGCTTTTTTAATGCCTGTTGTGAAGGACCAACACTCATTTTAAGTTTTAGGGAGTTTTGCTTAATCTAAGGCACTTTGTCTAACACCTATTATGAAACTGCAATGCCTATTGTTAGTGCAAGATTAACACCTGTTTCAAAAATGCAATGCTTATTGTGAGGTTCAATATTTATAACTATGTTTAAGCGATTGTCCAATGCTTATTACAACTATAAGCAACGCCTATTAAGAGATCTAGAAATATATGCTCAAATTGGAGTGTTTCTCTAACACCAGTTGGTTTGTTAAGCTGAGTTTGCCTTGATCTTCACTCTCTAATACTTTAGTTTTAAACATAATTTCTTCTCTAATCATCATTGTCCAAAGAGTTGATGTACCTGAAAGTTCTAACACAAAAAAACTTGGACAAAGGTTAGCTCTTTGGCTTATTTGTAATCATTAAAACAAGATTTAAAACCTTTAGGTTCAACATTCTCCCTCTTTTTTATGATGACAAACAATCTTTTGAAAAACAATAAGGATATATATGTTAAGTGATCAAATCTTAACTCCACTTTAATCAGTTAAGGATATATATGTTAACTGATCAAATATTAAATTCTCCTTAATCTGTTAAGGTTATTCATTGAGTTATCATGTTTCCCTTTAATCTCTCTCCTAAGTGTTTGTTATTTGATCATCCTTGCATGATTTATTTTGCTCCCCTTTAAGATATGCTCATATTATATGTACATAGTATTTCTCCCCGTTTGTCATTATTAAAAAGAAACAACTAATAAGTAAAAGATCAAGTAACATAGCATATATAAACTATATATTCATTGTAAGAGAACATAGACAACAATTTACTTTACATTGGAAAAGATATGTTGTCCAACATAAGCTATATTTGAAAAATAAATGAAACAAAAAAGAAATGAAATGAAAATAATCTTGCAAATGCATCATAAGGAGGAGTGGTTTTAGAAATAAGGTATAGGTTTGATCTTAAGTTTCTAATGGTGATTTTATCTTCTTGGGTTTATCTGTTACAGTAGGCTACTTAGAGGGAGCATCCTTAGACTTTTGGCTCTGCTTTGGTGGAATCTATTGCTTCTCTTGAGCACTTGTACTCCCTAATTATAGATTAAACCCTTCCATAATCTAGTCATGGGTTTGATTCGTGTCCTTAAAATCAATCTTAAGTCGGTGCACTTTTTGGTGGAGAAAATTGAAGGATGCTTCAACCCTTTTAATTGTAGTAGTAAGTGCTTCCACTTGTTTAAGAACATTTTGCTCAAAAGGAGAGAGGGATGGAGCAGATGAATAGGCTCACTTGTTACTATTCTTCTTGTTGTTGTAACCTTTGTCCTAATAGCTTTCTTAACTTCTTCATTAACTTCTTCTTTATGAGGAGCACCTCCTTCCTCAGTCACTAGCTTGATTAATCCACTCTTTAATCTTTGTAAAATACTCATACTCAATAACATCATCTTCCCTATAGGTTCATTGTCATGCAGTTTTTCTAACATCAAATCAGTGTCTTTAAGTTTTGCCTTAATTTTGGGAATAACCTTACAAACTTGGCTATCTTGGTGATGTAATGAGCCATCACAAAAACATTTAGCTTGTCCAATTGGCCATCAATTCTTTACATCAAAAGCCAAGAGGTATTCATCTTTTGCTTGTTCTTCATGCAACAAAGGTAGAACAAATCCATCAAGGTGCAGTTGCCTTTTGATTAGCCCCTACCATTGATGTTCCATGTGATGAAATTGCTGGCAATCCTTAAGGCTTGGCTCTTAATCTTCAAAGTCTTGTTATTATTGCTATTATAGTTTATAGTCACTTCAGTGATTGATTTCCAAGACTAATTAATGTTTACTTTAAAGGTTGGAGAAGGCTTTATCAAACCTATATTGGTAACATCAAGACACCTACCTAAGTAAGTCATTTGGCTTAATCTTATACTTCTTCCCATATAACCTGAATTTGATTGTGCCTGCTTCAACATAAACATCACAATCGTTCCCTAAAACTTTCAAAGTAGTAAGGAATTCCACTATTAGCTCCAAGTATGAGGCTTCCCTAATATGGCAAAATAGTTTCATCCTATCCTACCACCTAATTATATCTATAGTAGTTTTTTAGCTAATTGTTTTTCTTTTTCATCTTTGAGATGAAATCATTGAGATAAAGGATCAGTTGTAAGCTTTGAACTTAGTTTAGGAGTATGTTCTATTTCAGTGGCTTTCCTTTTGCCCTTAGATTCACATGTTGTTTTAGCTTTATTTTTCTGTTGTGATTCAAAATTTGAAGGTTCTACACTTCTCTTCTGTTGTTGAGCAATCATAGAGGCAAGATTCTCTTATGTTTTAGAGCTTGAGCTGGTGTAAGAAGGTTGAGGCTTTTTCCTAAAATGTTGTTTGTATCTTTTTATGGAATCAGGTTTGGGTGCCATGATTGATTGATGTAAGGAAAATGAAAAAAAATTATAGCAAAAATTGAGAAAGAGAGAGAGAGAGAGAGATGAAGAGAAAGCAAAGTGATAGCAGAAAGTGAAAAGATTTTGGGTAAGGGGTTTACATATAAGCTCAATAGGTTCCCTTTTTTTTTAAAAAAAAATATGACTGTTGGAAATGTTCAACGACTATTGCAAGTTAGGCAACAACTGTTGGACATGACCGTTAGCTTAGTCTTATAAGTGTTCTTTAATCAATGATGGTGGCTGGTTCTCAACAACCATTGAAATGGGGACAATAGTCATTGGGGATAAGCAACGATCGTAGACACTAACATAAACAAACTGAAAAACTTATGTGTGATGCAACGGTCATTGTAAGATACACAATGGTCGTTGGCCATGTTTTTCAAACAAAAGCTTCGTTTAAAATAGATTTTTCAATGACACAACCATTTTAAAAGCTTAGCTGATGAATGTTATAAATCAAATTCAATGAAATGATAATGAATTCCATAAATATTTGGATTGTTTAATCAACAACATACATAATTAAAATCTTTAGTTGTTGAATCTAAAGACTTCAATAGTGATCAAATATCATCATATGCAATAAAGATTATATATTAATTGAGAAGAAGTTGAACCTATTTGAAGCTATTTTAAGGTATTTTCATCAATCATACCAAGATCTCTTTTGATGAATTGCATCCTTTCATCACAAAGAGGTTTAGTAAAAATATATGCCAATTGATGGTTAGTATCAATAAATTCCAACACAATATTATCATTATTAGTATGATCCCTAAGAAAGTGATGTCTAATGTATATATACTTGCTTCTTGAATGTTGAATGGGATTTTTAGTGAAGTTTATAACACTAGTGTTATCACACTCAATAATAACTTCTTTTACAAAAATGTTACAATCAAGAAGTTGTTGTTTCATCCATAAGATTTGGGCACAACATAGGCTAGCTGGTACATATTCAGCCTCTGTAATTGACAAAGCAATTGAGTTTTGCTTTTTGCTACTTCAAGACACTAAATATTAACTAAGTAATTCACATGTGCCTGAAGTGTTCTTTCTATCTAAGGTACACCTAACAATATGCATTTAACTTAAAAAAAGAACTCTTAAGATACCAAAGTCCTAAGTTAGAGGTACTAATAAGATACTTAAGTATGTGTTTCAATGCATGCAATTGAGACACTTTAGGATTAGAATGATATATGGTGCATTAGCAAACACTGAACATAATATCAAGTCTAGAGGTTATGAGATAAAGTAGACTATCATTCATACTTTTGTATAGCTTTTGGCCCACATTCTTACCATGTTCATCCAAACTTAGCTTGATGTTAGTGTTCGTAGGAGTTTTATAAGGTTTATTGTTTTCTATGCCACTAGTGTTATCACACTTAGCACTTAATAGCAACTTATTTTGCAATAATATTGTAATCAAGAAGTTGTTGTTTCATCCATAAGATTTGGGCATAACATAGGCTAACTGCTATATATGCAGCTTTTGTAGTTAACAGAGCAATTGAGTTTTACTTTTTACTACGCCAAGACACTAAACATAAACTAAGTAATTGACAAGTGCCTAAAGTGCTCTTGTTATCTAAGGAACATCTAACAAAATCAAAATAAAAAAATGCATTTAACTCAAAAAAAATCTTAGGATGCCAAAGTCCTAAGTTAGGGGTACCAATAAGATACTTAAGTATGTGTTTCACTGCATGCAAGTGAGACTCTTTTAGGATTAGATTGATATATGATGCATAAGCTAACATTGAACATAATATCAGGTCTAGAAGCTGTGAGATATAGTAGACTACTAATCATACCTCTGTATAGCTTTCAACTCACATTCTTACCATGTTCATCTAAGCTTCGCTTGATGTTGGTGTTCATAAGAGTTTTACAAGTTTTGTTGTTATCCATGCCAAATATTTTGACTAGTTACTTTGTATATTTGGCTTGGTTGATAAAGATTTCTTATTTTTCTTGTTTAATTTGCAAGCCAATGAAGAATTTGAGTTCTCCCATCATGCTTATTTCAAACTTACTCTTCATTACTTTAGAAAAATCTTCACATAAGCAATCATTAGTAGCACCAAATATGATATCCCCTTTCTTTTTCTTGGAAAAAAGAGTGGTGTTTACAAAACCTTTGGAAAAACCTTTGCTCTAAGAAAGTTGTTCAATCTCTCATACCAAGCTCTTTAAGCTTGCTTTAAGCTATATAAGGCTTTGGTTAGCTTGAATACATGATTAGGAAAGTAATGGAAATTAAAACTAGGAGGTTGTTTAACATAAACTTCCTCATTAATGTACCCATTGAGAAAAGCACTTTTGACATCCATTTGATATGACTTGAAATTCATCTGAGATGAAAATGCAAGTAGAATTCTAATGGCTTCAAGTCTAGCTACAGGTGCAAACGTCTCATCAAAATCAATCATTTCTTCTTGGTTATAGCCTTTGGCTACTAACTTAGCCTTGTTCCTAACAATGTCTCCATGTTGATCAAGTTTATTTTTATAATCCCATTTGATTCTAATAACATAATGGTTATAAGGTTTAGGAACTAAGGTCCACACTTTGCTTCTTTCAAATTAGTTGAGTTCTTCTTGCATAACAAGAACCCAATGTTCATCTCTAATGGCCTCACCTATGGTGTTAGGCTTAATAAGGGGTACAAAAGCAAGATTAGTGCATGCATTTCTAAAAGATGTTCTAGTTGTTACCTGACTTAATGGATCACCAATGATAAGATCTCTTGGGTGATCTTTGTTGAAAATCTCATCCTTTTCCAATTGAGTTTGCTCTTCACTAGGAGTAGGAAGAGGTGGATCTTCATTTCTTTCATTCCTCAAGTCATGTAGCTTATCCATATTCTTTCTTTATTCTTCAATGTTTAGCTCACTCATAGAACCTACAAGATCATCAACATCTTCTTATATTTTTAAAAAAGTGTGGTAAGATTCATCAAATACAACATGCATAAACTCATATATATTAAATGTTCTCTTATTGAAGACTTTATATCCTTTGTAAGTAGTAGAGCATTTAAGGAAAAATTCCTTCATCGAATTTGGAGTCAAACTTACCAAGGTTGTCTTTAGTGTTTAGAATAAAACACTTGCAACTAAAAACTCTAAAATATGCAATCTTGGGCTTTCTATTGTTCCATAGCTCATGGGGAATTTTCTTTAACAAGGGTCTTACTAAGACTTTATTTAAGACATATCAAAAAGTGCTTATAGCTTCAGTGCAAAAGTTCTTAACAATATTATACTCGCAAGTTATGTGAGATACCATACTTATAATAAAAGTTATGAAACTTAACATTCTTAAACTCTCCTCCATGATCACTCCTAATATAAGAGATTTTCAAATCCTTTTGGTTTTGAATTCTCTTGGCAAAGGTTGTAAACGTATCAAAATAAGAATCCTTGTGACGAAAGAATAATACTTAAGTATATCTAGAGTAATCAATTACTATGACAAGTGCGTAATGTAGGCCTCCTAATCTAGCTACCCTAATAAGGATAAAAAGATCCATGTAAAACAATTGCAATGGTCTCGAAGAACTTACCTTGTTCTTGGCTTTAAATGAGGATTTAATTTGTTTACCTCTTTAACGTGCTTCACACACACCTTTCTTTGTTAACTTGATTTCAGGTAGATCTTCAACCATTTCTTATCTTTAACTATTGAGGAGTTTCATGCTTGCATGTCCTAGCCTTCTATGCCAAGATTTATTTTCAGCCACTATAGAGATTAAACACTTTGCATTATGATCAACAAGAGAATTTAAATCAATCATATAAATATTATAAACTCTTCTACTAATGAATAAAATTTTCTTATCACTCATTGTTTATACATAACATGCTTATGGCTCAAACATGACTCTAAGGCCTTTGTCACATAGCTAACTTACTCTTATCAATTATGTTTGAGTCCATCAACAAGTAACACTTGTCATGTGCTTTGAAAATCCACTGTCAAGATACCACTCTTGCTCTCTAACTTGAGATTTTAAGCACATCTGTAAAAGAAGGAAGATTATGTCTTAGGTACCCAAACCTTCTTGGGTCCTATGGGGTTAGCTCTTGTTAATCGCATATCATGCCTTCTATATTGGTAATAATAAGCAATGTGTCCATATATACCATAATATAAATAATCACCATCAAAGTGAGTTGGTATCCTACCTTTAGGTGGTACATGCATATAGTGTCTCTTAGACTTATAACTCTTTTAAGGAATGTTTCTAGGAGTATTTCTCAAGTGAGGAACACTTTTGTGTTGTGTGTGTCTATATCCATAATTATGTCAACTTTAGTGTCTTTCCACACTTTGCCTCTTAGGCTTGTAAGAGTGATTACATGTAAGCATAATTTGCTCTATGAGGAGCATTTCTCAAAAGTTTTTAATTGTGGTAAGACTTCCCTCTTGAGCCATTATTAGTGGCATTTCCCTTTTTGAAAACTTTTTACTTCATAACATAGTTAGAAGCATTATTCTCTTTAGCCTTCACAAAGGTCATTTGAGAAGAGGAGGAAGACATTGAAGTGGTGGCATTATAACCTAATCCATATTTGATAAATGGACTTCTTTGAGTCTTAAGAATGGAGTCTAACTTTTTCTTTCCTTTAATGAATTTACTGAGATTTTCCTTTTACTTAAGGCTCTCAGTTGTGAGAGACTCTACCACTTTAGCTAGAGTTTCTTAACTTTGACCACTTTCTTTCAAGGATTTGTTCCCTTTTTAAAAAAGAAGAGTAATTAGACTTGAGAGTGTCGTTGTTCATAGTGAGTTTGGTAATTATAGAGTACAACTTATCTCTATAGTAGGTGGTCAAAATGATTTACCTCTTTATCACTGTCACTGCTGGATGTGTGTTCGCTTAGGGATTCATTTAATTGTTCCTCAATTTCCATGAGATAGAGATTAGCTAGCTCCTTTATTGTTTAATCTACATCATGTTCAAAATCACTAATGTCATCCCAAGTAGCTTTGTTACTTCCTTTCCTTTCTTGAAGGTATACTTTCTGGAAGGGAGCTTGCTATTCTTGATCTTAGGACAGTCTGATTTTATATGTCCTTTCTCATTGCATCCATAGCAGGCGAGTTGACTTTTGGTGCCTTTCCTCTTATAGTTTCTTTTCTTTCTACCCTTTTGTTTGAAAGGAATTTCTTTACTTGGCTGGTGATGAAGGCAAGATGCTTATCTTCACTACTATCTTCATCATCATTAAAAGAGGAAGAAGTTAGTAAATAAGAAGTATAAAAAGTTTTAGAACATAACTTTTTGGCTTTCAATGCTAAGTCTTTCTCTTTCATTCCTATGCTTTTAGCAGGCTTCTCAAACGTGATTTCATGAGCCAATAGCTTTCCCATAAGCTCATCAAGTGACGAGACTTCTAGTTTATTGGCTTCCTCTATAACTTTCTTTTTATCTTCCCACTTATATTTAGGAAGTGTTCTCAAAATTTTTGCTACCATGTCCTAATTTGTATATGATTTTCCTAAAGTTTTGAGAGTGACCACAATGTCTATAAACCTGTTGTACATCTTAGTAATAGTTTCACCAGGTTGGTATACAAATGTTTTATACACGTATGTATGCATTTGTACCTTTTTCTTTTTTTTTTTCACTGGTTCCTTCATGCTAAGTTTGCAATGTGTCCCATATCTCTTTGGCTAATGTACACATTTGTAACTTAGCATACTGAGACTTATGGATTGCACAAAAAAGAACATGTGTTACTCTTATGTTCTTTAGGTTTGCCTTATTTTCTTCAGCAATCCACTCACTCTTTGACTTGGGTATAAGAACATCTCCAACTAGCTTCGTTGGAACGTCTCTTCCTTCCTCAAAAATGTCCCATAGGTTAGTGGTTTAATTGTCAAGGAAGATCTCCATATGACTCTTCCAGTAGCCATAGTCATCTCCCATGAAGAAAGTAGCCTTATGGAAGAATTGTGATTCTTCATGACTTGCCATGATCTTTTCTCTATACACTTTTGATTAAGAGATCTGCTTTGAAACTAATTTTAATCCCTTAATGCCCTATAAGGGGGTTGAATAGGGTAAAAGCAAGTATTAAGAAATTAAAACTAAATATGAAAAAGATGAAGAATCAACACACAAGATTTCTAGAGGTTCAACATAACTTACCTACATTCTCTCGTCTAGTATTTCCACTAAAGCCTTAACCATCTTGATAGCTTAAGGTGTTATCAATAACTTTTACAAAGGTAAGTTTCTAGGGACTATCAAGCCTTTAGAAATGATAGATTCTTAGGCTTTATCAACCTCTTATAAGTAGTTTACAAATACTACTAAATTTTAACCCAAAGTAATTTTCAAGTACTACTTTAAACCTTTCACAAGATCTATTTTTCAAGGTTTGCCAACCTAATGTTTCCTCAAAATAAATATAACACTTTAAGAAAGAGGAAAAACTTTCTCACTCAAGCAATAAAGAGACTTTAAGTACTTCTCACAAGGTATGCTTGATAAGGTTATGAGTGTGAAGAGAATTTTTGAAAAATTTATTCTCCAAACTCTGTATTGGAGATAACTATTGTAAGCTTTAAATAATGAACTTCTCTTGATTGCCATATCATTTTTTGTTCACCCTTTTGATTGAGCAAAGCTTTCGCAACAGAATACTCATGTAATGGAAAGTTCTTTGTGTATTTATGTTGAGAGTGGGTCCTTTTATACCATGAAAAAAGAAATAGCAGTTAGAAAAAGAAATGTCACTTCACATTACAATTGTAGACTATCAACGCTTGTTGGTAAAGCATCAACTATCATTGATTTCATACAAACGGATGGTTATTAAACAAAATACATTTCAATGGTTATTGGCTCAATCAAAATGCCCATTTGGACTAGCTGTTAGAAAGAAGTTGACTCAAGGCTCCTTCTTTGACTTTTAGATTTGTTTTATTCACTTTTTCTTCAACGATCATTAAAAAAAAAAATGGTTGTTACTTTTAAATCTCAATGCCTGTTGTTGATTCCTAGAAAATATGAACTTGGTGCTCCATTTTACAAGATTTGCATAAATCCTTCAATGATTGTTGGAGTGTTCGCAATGCCCGTTGGCAGCACCTTCAATGCTTGTTGAGATAGAATATCCCTCATTAAGGGGTCTAGAGATCACTGCTCAAACTAGAGCACTCTTCCAACACCAGTTCATGAACTTCCAATGTCTGTTGAAAGTGTTCAACGCCTGTTGAGATATTGAGTGTGCATTATTAGGGGGTCCAAAGCCTTTGGCATAATCTAGAGAGCTTTCTCAACACCAGTTGTGAAGGACCAATGCTCATTTCGAGTTCTAGGGAGTTTTGCTCAATCTAATGCACTTTGCCCAACACTTGTTGCAAAAATGCAACGCCTATTATGAGGGCAAGATTAATGCTCGTTTCAAAAATGCAATACTTGTTGCAAGGTTTAATATGCATAGTTGTGTTTGAGCAGTTGTCCAACACTTGTTAGGAATATGGACAATGCCTATTGAGAGATATAGAAAGCTATACTCAAGTTGGAGTGTTTCTCCAACACATCTTGGTTTGTCAAGCTGACTTTGCCTTGACCTTCACTCTTTAATACTTTGAGTTTTTAAACATAATTCCTTCTCCAATCATCATAATTCAGGAGTTGATGTGCTTGCAAGTTTTAACAGAAAAAAAAACTTGGACAAAAGTTAGTTCTTTGACTTGTTTGTAATCATTAAAATAAGACTTGAAACCTTGATAATTGCATACAAGGTAAAACAAACTATTCATTTTTTGTGATTTTTGCAAAAATATGTAGCTTTGGTAGTGTAAAGTCCAACATCTTGTTTTAGAAAATTTTGATGATCAAAGTTATTTTAATAATGTTTTTCCCTAAGTTTATGCATAAGATTATAAATTTTAATGATTTAATGATGATTAGATATATTCTAAATGATGCAAAGAAAGATATCTCTGTTCAAAGTAGAAAAACTCTTCTTTGAAAACTTATATAATAATTAGAATTATAAGAATAAACCAAAAAAGCAAAACCTAAGTAATGAATTTATAATAAGAGTTTAAGCTCTAGATAAAGGATATCTTGTTCTGAATGCACTAGTAAAAAGGATTAGATTGTGTAATGATAAAACTAAAAAGGAATACTTGCATAAAATATATGATCCCTTATTGAGATTGAGTGGCTCCTATTGCAGGAAAATAAAAAATAAAAAAAAACTCCCATTCCTAAATAAAACTTTCACAAAAAAATTCCATAGAGGTGGTTTGGATACATAAAATTCATCTTATTCTTCTTATTATTAATTATCAAGAATTTTATAAAAAAATACATGTATTTAATAGAAAATCATTTTCAATAGAAATTACTTATTTCTTAAACGTAATTACTGAATTTGTTGAATAATCAAGAATAAAAAAAATCAAGATTAAGTTTATTAAATTTAAATTTTAAAGGACTCTTTATTTCCATATCACAAAGAAGAAAATGTATGTATTAGTATTTTACAGAGAAAATATTTCATATTAATGAGATTATTATTTCAATTTAAGGTTATATTATTTATTATGAATAAAGTTTAAAGGTTATGTTTAATGAATACTTTATATTTAAGAAATTAAATTTAAATGAGTATGTAGAAGTATTTAATATTTTAAGATGAGTTTATGTAAAGAAAATATATTTAATGATTTAAGGATTTAAAGATATGAAATTAATTTATTTAAGTATGGATTTAATTGAGATTGAAAAAATTTGTGGAAATTAATTTTAATTAATATGAACATATGATTTAAATGATTTTAATGTTAATTACATTACGTGGATAAATTATGTTAAATAAATGTTTAAGGAATTTATTTAATTTATGTTATGGAGATAAAGTTATTTAAATTTATATAATTATTAATTAAGTTTATTAATTTGATGATATTATGTGAATTTATTTAATTTAATTATTTGATTATGGAGAAATTAAGTTTTTTATGTGAGAGAATTTTATTAATTTTGAGAAATCAAATTATTTATAAGATATATTTTATGTTATGAAAAATAATTAATTATGAATGATTAGTTATTTAATTTAAGAAAATTAAGTGTTAGTTTATTTAAGAGAAATTAATTTAAACAAAAATATTATACTTATGTCCAAAAGAATTAATTTAATTTAATTCAATTTATGTATTTTATAAAAATCAATTTAATTATGGATGAAATTTTAATTTTATGAAATTTAAATATTTTAATGGTATATATTTTAATTATGAGAATTTTGATCATTGTATATTTTAAGAAAGGAAAAATAAATGAAAAGTAAAACAAAAGAAATGAAATTTAAAAATAAAAAGAAAGAAAAAGTGTTTTGGGTCAGTCAAAACACCAGGATAAAAAAAATTTAAAAAAAAAATTAAAGTCGGTTGGTCCAAAGGACCAATCAACAGAGAAAACAATTGCCAATATAAAACCAAACCATGAGAAGTGCACGCGTACATCAGAATGAAAATAAGAACAGAAGGTGACGCATTGCACAGCCACATCGCGAGCCAGAGAGAGAGAGAGAGAGAATTTTTGGCCAAATATTCAAATAGCCATAATTCCTCAACCACAGCTTCTTTTTAGATGATTCAAGTTTTTATAAAAAGTTCTTTTCACGAGGTTTTTATTAACACCTGATTCATCCATAAATAATATCAGACAATGGAGTAATCACTCGTTAAAGTTTTATTTTTTTTATCGATTTCAGATAAATAGTAGCTCGTATGATAACACCACCAGTTTCTATAAATTCTTGACAAAAAGATCTACAAGGTAACTATGTTTGATTTTCCAATGACCACTAGCGACGATCTCCAACCACTATACATGGGGGTTCGGTGGTAGTCCGATAGGCTTGAGCAAAAATTTGTGCCAAAAAATTATATTAATTGTCATGATCATGATGGTTCAAGTTTTATAAATTTTAAAGGTCTCGATAATATTTTATAAATTTTTTAATAATTATAAATTAAGTCCAAAATGTAAAATTAATATTTACGTGAGATTTATTACTATAAAATAGTGTATGTAGATGTAAAATAATTTTAGGTAAATTATTGATAGAAACACTAAAGTTAATTGAACGTAATTTGAGGGTTTTGTATTTTTTTACTAAATTGAGCGAATGTGAAAAGCTTGAGGACATTGATGGAATTAATGATTTTAGAGCAATTTATGGAGAATTATTAATGGTTATGATTAGATATTATGTTATTATGATGAAATGGAATTAATTATGCTAATTAAGGATGGATATATAGTAAACAAACTAAATTGACAAGTTTATGAAAGTTTACGGACTTAAAGGATCAAGATGTTTAATATGAAATTAATGCTAGTTATGAATGTACATGAGTGTTAGATGATAAATTATGAGATCATATATGACTATGGACCCAAATAATGAATATATATATATATATATATATATATATATATATATATATATATATATATATATATATATATATATATATATATA
>CATIWR010617316.1:0-12164 GCA_949677035.1 Omphalea diandra | reverse complement strand
CTCACACTAAAACCTTTTACAATTGGTGTTTAATGCTCACACCAAACAATCACTTAAAGCATAAAGAAGAATTGAAAGAATGAGTAGCAAATTTGCAAGAGTTTGATTATAAGTTAATGAATTCTCTTGCATTTACATATATTTGGTGGAGTATTTATAGTTCATACCCACCAAAGAGACGTTAGACTATGAAGCTCATTAAATCTTTAAGACATACTAGGCAAATTTTGCATTAATTGCATGACAGGCAGGAGTCGCTATTGATACTGAAGATTCATGATCTTGACATTCTAATTTCCATACGGGAGCCAAAAATTGCGATAAAAAACCCCGTTTATGTGTAACGACTAGTCTATGTGTCAGCTCCTTATTAGTCCATCAGGAAAATATAGTCGTTGCTTTCTAATTGACCATAAACTTTGCGGTCACGATCAGTCTTTGTACAGGGTGTGACTGAGACATGAATTCTTCTATTTAAAGGAGAATTTTCATTCTTCATGAATCGTGGTCGATACACATAATGTCGTCTTCATGAATTTTTCTTCAACGGATACCTGAGACACTTGGCACGTTGTGGTTGTGGACTTGGTTCCCTCTTCAGTCACTATGAAATTTGCGATCGCGACTAAGGCCCGATAATGACTGCGAATTCATTTATGACTTTGATACTCCTATCTTTGGATGAGTCGCGACAGTGACGATGCCTGAGAATCCGTCTGGCCTAGTTTCACCCTATCTTGAGCTAAGTCGTGATCGCTAATTACAAATCACTGACCCGAATTTGGATGAACTTTGCCTTCTTGAAGATTGCGAAATCCATCTAACTTCCAATTAAAAGTCTAACTTAATTCTACAAAACAACCCTTAATGGAAATATTAGAATTAATCAATCTCCTTTGTTAAGATAAAAAAAAATTCCAAGACTTAAGGTTAACCAACCTAGTCCAACATGTTATATGTTATGATTATATTATGTGTTTCATGGATGAGTTTGAGTAATTCTTTATATTTTAGATTTTATAGTAATAATTCAATGAATATTTATGCTTAGGAATACTTATGGGTGAGATGATTAAAAGCAAGGATAAAGTTAAAAGTAAGTAAGGCTAAGGGAAAAAGATTGATGGAGAGCAAAGCTAAAGCAAAGTATAACTATTGCAAGTAATGAAAAGTGGGGGAATTTTGTTGCTTTTCATTGTCCATTACATACATTCATTATGTCTTTAAATGTATAAGTCATAATAGGCCAAGATATGTTAATATAAAAGTCATATGCATTTTCATGATTGAAATAAGATGACATAATATAAATATTATGTTTAAATGCCATATGATGTTAGGGTAGTTCAGGGAAGAAGTGGGAATCCAAAGAGTCATAGCTATGTAAGGATGATAACTTATATGAAATTACTATAATGTTGCGAATGCATGACACAACTTGTGAGAAAACTCCCCCATATAAGAGATAAGTAAAAGATACGACTGGTGAGACAACTCCCCCAAGAGCGCATGATTGGAGAGGTAACTCCCTTGTGCAAGAAAAATAATTAAACTAAGAAGGGATTCTTATGGACTTGACTATCCATATATGTAATATTTTGCTATATAAATGATGGATGTAGATGATGTGCCATGTAGTTAGAGATGCATTCATGTAAAGGCATATGAGCATACATATGGATAAAATAAATTCTTCATTGAGTTTCCTATAAGGAGCTCAACCCCTACTCACACATATTATTTTCTAGGATAAACATAAGATTAATATTAGGATTGATGGCTACGTGTTAAAGGCTATAAATGATGGTTTTAGGTTATGTATTATATATTGTTAAGGCACTACATTATTTCTTTATAGTTACCTACAATAATGATGTCTATTGAAGAGTTATGAATGTATTAAGCAAATGTTAAGTTATATCTTATATTTTAAGCAATCTTCATGAAGCCTAAGTTATGAATAATGTGATATGTATATGTAAATGTCTATGATTAATAAAGTGTAAAATGATTATGATGCATGATTAATGTAAATGATGCTAAGGCATACTAGGATTTATGGCTCATGTAAGATAAATGTTAAATACTTATGATGATGAAAGAAATGTTATAGCTAGCATGACCTTATATGGACCCCTGATTCTAGGATTGTTTAAATGGGAGAGTTTAGTGTTTAATGATATGTATATAATGAAAGTAAGAAAAGGAAATGATAATAAGGAGTCAGCTGGTGGGTTCAGACTCCCTTAGTCATGACATGAGAAGAAATGAATTAAATGGTTATAGTACAATGTAAAAAAGTGTTTTTATGAAATGTTTAGGATAAAGCTTAGCTTAAATCCATACCTCCTACTTGTTTTATCCTGATAATATAAGGTAAAGCAAATGAAAACTAAAAATGTTTATAGTCCAATAAATATAAGTTTTTGATTGAAGAAATCAGAGAGCTTATAAATGAGCTTTAACTATGAGTAATTAGCTTGCTATGGGTTCTAGAGGCCTCAAGCCTTCATGTTCCCTAGCATTGGTATAGCCTAGAATTTTACTTGTGACAGGTGCATGGAGGTAGCCAATAAGAATACCATTAAAATCCTAGCTAAGATGGTTAAGGCTCATAAAGACTAATAAAAAAAAGTTGCCTTTCATATTATAGAGGTACCAAATCACATCCAGAATGTCAATAGGAATGACACCATACTCTTTAGTATATGGAATGGAAGCAGTGTTGTCAATAGAAATGAAAATTGAAATGCCTACAAGTGTTGTTAAGAAGAAGATTCTTGAGAGTGGGTGAAAAATTGGTACAACTTACTGGTTTTATTGGATGAGAAGAGGTTAAAGGCCCTCTACCATATTCAGTTGTGCTAGGCTAGGATGTCCTACACTTTCAATAAAAGGTCAAGATGAGAATGATAAAAGTTTGTAATTTAGTATTGAAGGCAATGCGACCACAAACTCAGGATTATGAGAGAAAATTTAAGCCAAATTAGGAAGGTCTCTATGTGGTTAAATAGATATATTCAGGTGGTGCTACAAAGTTGTCAGAGATGGAAGAAAATGAATTCTTAGAGCTAGTAAACTTGGATAGGCTAAAGAAATACATTATGTAAGGAAGTGGAAAAAGTAAATAAGCTTTCTAAGTCAAAAATCTAAAAAGGCGGCTTAGATAAGAATTAGGGTACAACAAAAAAAGAGAAAAAAAAAATAAAAAATGTGCATGTTAAGTTGAAAATCAATATAGTGGCTTAGGCTAAAATCAGGGCATAAAAAATATAATAAAAAGGTAAAAGGCGAGATAGTGCAAATGATCACTAGGAAAGGTTACAACAAGGCAACAGACAGTATTGGATAAGAAGCAAACGACAACAAGAACACAAGGAACTAACACGTCAAAAGCGTTGATCGAGATAATTGGATGATCTAGTGTGCCATTATTAAAAGTAGCAATCAAACATTTAATTTATATGTAATATGCAAATTGTAATTATTTATGACAAACATAACATCAAAAGGAAATGCATTTGCATGATAAAAGTAACCTTTGTCAAACATTTTCTTTAACTTAAATGAAATACAAAAAATTCTTCTCAATGTGCACATTATTGTTGATTTTCAAAGCTTTGATGATATCAGAGAAATCCCATGTCCCTAATTGCCATGTAACTAAGTCTCTAAGTCAACATTGTCTGATGTAGAGGTCCTAACTAGAAAGATATGGTAAATATAGCGATAAGCCCAAGTGGCCTCCACTTTATCCAGGAAATGTTAAGTCAAGGATCCTTCTAAGAATGCAGAAAGAAATCTTATCACATCTTTATATCTCTGAACTGATAACAGATTCTAGTCAGGTCATAAAAGCTACTAAATGCCAAAACTAGAATGATCACGCACCTTCTATAAGTCCTTAGAGTAACCCAGTAAAACTCCATTAGCAGCAGGTCTAATGGATATCAGATTTTAAAATTTGAGACAACCATTCAGTCCATTCAACTTTGGTAGAAATAGACCTTAATAGATAATGATTTGAATAATGTTGTGGGAAATAATGCCTGAGATCCATAGTGGGAGCTTCCAGTAAACCTAGTTTCTATTATAGCTATATCTAAAAAATAAAAATGAAAGGAAAAAGGAAAAGTCATTAGGTTGAAAACCTAAAAGGCGACTTAAGCAAAAAATTAGAATCCCACTGGATTGAAAACCCATAAAAGGTAGTCCAGGCAAAATTTAAGGCAAAAAAGAAAAAGAAAAAGAAAAAAAGAAATATAAAAAGAGAAGAGAAAGAGTAAGAAAAAGTGAAAGAGAAAAAAAAAAAAAGATTATAAGAGAAAATTATTCTTGAAGCAATAATGGACTTTCTGTGATAGATTCATTGATAGTAAGCGACACCCGATCCAAACCCATGATTGTCTCACCAAGAATTATAGGTGCCAATAACTTTCCTAGTTCAATCTCTTCTATGAGTGGTAAGATATGCAAGTCAACTCTTCATCGTCCCCCATCAAAATAATCGATAAGATACAAGCTTTAGCTACCCTAGTATGACCTCTTAAATAATGAAGAGTGAGAAAGGAAGATGTGAGGATTTTCTCTTCTCCCAAAGTATATGTAGGTTCCTCATCATATTATAGATCGAACAATCCCATTTCGAATGTTTAGGTAGTCAAGGAAGGTAGTGCAATTTGGTCTACACTAATAACATGACAATAAAGAATGACACTAAATTTCTCTAGTAGATGGCAAATCTTAATCTTGCCAAAATAGAAAGAATGGGTTATTAGATCCCATAAATCACATGCTGCCCAAAGGAAGCCAATGCTAAGCCAGATAGTTGAAAGGTAATTGAGGGCTTTGAAATCTACCCAAGACAGATCAAACCAATTTTGGGTTAGAAGTGACTTTAAAAATGTCCTAGCTATGTTGAGAAATGTGAAAAATGGCAAATCTAAGTATGAAAATTAAGGAGAAAGGCTTAATAGTGCACAACAACTGTGAACAGTACATATGGTTATACAACTGAGACAAGTTGTCTATACAACTAAATATTGATCTTTATAGATAACCTAGTGGTATGTATAGACCACTTTAATTGCAAATACGTCAATAGAGTTTCCTTTGTATCTTAGACATTTGGATTAATCCAAACCTATTTAAGGAGGTACATACATAGAAAAATGGACATAATTTGCACATGCATTCAATCAGATTATGAACTAAGTATTAAAATGAAAAAAAGGCTTCTATCTTATGAAAAAGTTAATGGTTGATAAAATATAGGCATTTTCACCTAGAGAATACCTTAAGACTCTTATATACCAAAATTTAACATCCAAAAGGGCCTCAAAACTTGTTTAATAAACATATCACAATGATAAATGTTCAACAATTCTAAAAATAAAATAGGGAAAGGAATCCTAAAGTCTAGAAAAGGAGGTAAGATGCCTTGCTCAATCCTCATCATCCTTATCAGAAGTGCCTACACAGCTCTCGGACTTGGTAGACACCCAATGCTCCATCCATTATATCTAGGCTCGAAGCTCCAACAGCTCATTCTGTATTTCATGAAGTTATCGGGCTTGGTGCTGGACCACCTCCTACACTACACATATGGTTATGATGGTTAGGAAACATATGCACACACAAACATAAGCATCACCATGCATACATAATTTGCACCATTACTAACATGAAGCTGGTGAATTTACTAGATCTCCATCCTTTTGAGTGCAGCTATCAAATTAAACATAACCTCATCTTAGATGCGAGGGATTCATAGAAAAGGGATAGAGTCAATAAATACAATTATAAATAAATCATAAGTATAAGAATCATAATGGAATGATACTTACATGGGTCGTGTTAATTGGCTAGAATGAGCATGAGGACCGAGTAAGGTTTAGAGCCATCATGCACCTAGTCAGGGAAGCCATACACGTCTCTACTAAACTATCTAGAAACAAGTTTAACTATTTTACCATAATGGGTTCTAGACTAGAAGTCTCAGTCGCTTGAGTTTGTTTACGACTCCCAACTATAGGAAAAAGCTTTGTATGCCTCCTTTCTATATGGGTCATTGTGCTTTGACCCCTACAACATAGTACATTCCTAACATGTACCTTGTGGTAACGAAAAGCCTTGATGTACGCCTCTAATAACAAAATCATCCCTATCAAAGTTTCTATAATCTAGGCCTAAAACTCCATGCCCCCTATCATGAGCTGCTCTTTAGGCCTTAATGCTAGGGCCTGCTAGTACTTAACACCCTTTAAGTTTGACACCATAACATGTCATATAGTGCACGTTGAGGCATGGGTCAAACATCTAACCCTTTTTGCTAGAGCAATATTCACTCTCTAAAGTATGACTATCAAATGGAAGGCCCTATCAGTAATCATTGCTCATAAGAGCCCTCCTTAACCTTAATGTCCTCTAGTAGCCACCCATCTACTGGCCCCTTCTAGTCTAGATGAAGCTATAGAAAAAATAAAATCTACCACTATAATTATCTTACCAAGCTCATAATATCGGAAAAAAGACAATCTAATTTCTATTTTGTGGATGGAACATATATAATCCATGGTAAACTCATTTAGGTAATTATGTCTGATCCCTACTAATGACTTATCATGGTATGTGAAGCTCCACCACATGAAGCAAGGATAACACCCATCCAAATTCTCTAAGGGATTACCACCTTCAGTAACCCTAGCTCGATTGCTAAAGCTTACCAAAGGACATATTGTCAGCAAAATAAAATGATTGAAAATAGTAATAAAGGGAATATGGAAAAACTAAATTACATTAGGAATCCGTCAAGTGTGCACAACACACACAAAATCGATCAACCTATTAATTCTTTACATTTTTGCACATAGGATTGCACAAAACACTAAATAAATCCTCAAAATGTGGAAAAACACCACAAAGAACAAATTTCAAAGCAAACGTTAAGCCAATAATTGAATATCGCAAATTCTAGATGCATACAATAAAGATTTGAAAAACTTAGGAAATCGTGATTATGCACGTTGTTCTAAATAAATATGAAAGAAAAAAAGGCCCTAAGGTATGTACCAAAATAAATTTAAATAATTTCTAGATTAATCCCAACATTCTATGGATGTAAGAAATAAAGAGCTAAATTTAAGCAAGGATAAATGACCACAACAAAGACACCAAATTCACACGTATCGCTGGCGATAATTCAAAAATTTTTGTTAAAATCATGAAAAATAAATTTATTTGTGAAATTTCATGAAAATCCATAATGATAGCAAAATTCAATAACAAATAACCTAAAATTTAGAATTTCGATAGGATTCAACGGTAATTCGACAAATTTTGAAATAAATTCATTGGGTCTCACATGTTTGCATTTTAATTTCCCAAAATTATTTCATAAATTAATTTGGACAAATTTCATGTGTAAGGATAAAAAACAATAACAATAATACAAGTACGTAAATCAAGGCAACATGTTGATCAATGATTCTAAGAGTCAACAGATGATTATCCTACATGCTACTCTAATTTTTAGGAACTAACCAAATGTTCGCATGCATAATAAAATTTAAAAGTCAAAAAGTGCCAAAAGAAGAAGAAAAGAAAAAAAATATACAATGACAGACTTGCCACATAAAAGGTTGAATTACCTAGGTGGAAGTAGAAATTATAGATGACCGACATGTCTCGGTTTGACTTAAGACCCTTTAGGCATGTCTTGAGCAAGATATGCAAGAAGGTTGATATTGACTTAAAACCCTAAGTAGCGATTAGGGCTCCAAGTGTGTCATAGATAGCATCATACCCCCAAGGAAAGTCTGCGGGAGCGTCATACATAAGATCATTGAAGTACACTATAGCAAATCCGAGTAAGGGGAACCTAAAAGCTCTAGGCCTAAAGAGTTTTTAATGAGAGAAAGATGAAAGAAGGAGAGGAATGACATAAATGGGTCAGTTGAACCCCTTATATACTAGAGGTTGTTTGAATAAATAAGTCTTATTTGCACGCACAACTAATACCAATTTGCCTCACAAAATTACACTACCCCTCTTTGTTTTTAGATAAATTGTTTGCATAGATAAGAAAGCTATCTATATAAACCATTAAATGTACTCTAAAGGAAAAAAAAAAAAAGAAAACAAAGAAAGGAAAGAAAAGTGCCTATAGTAAATTGATAAAAATACCCATATACCTCTAAAAGTTAGAAAACCTAATTATAACTTTAAAATCTAGAATTGCCTTTAGAATGCAGAATGTACTACAAATTACTAGCAAGAAAGGCTATTAATATCTTGTTCCACTTTCAAAAGCCTATCAAAATGTATAATTTTTGTCAAGCCACCAATTAGTGTTTGAATAGTTACCAAAACACTATTCATCCTTAATGGATGCTAAAAGGACTCCTGAACCATTTTCAAACCTAATGACTATTTAAATGTACAATCATTCCTAAAGGTTACTAGAAGTGCTCCCAAATCAATTTTTATAGTAGAGTGACTCTTTTAAACACAGATTTTTCCTTAATAAGTATCAAAAAGGTTGTTGGACACATTTTATATGCTAGAATGATTATTAAGACATATAACCCTTCCTAATGAATGCCAGAAGGGCTAATAAACTAACATTTCATTATAACATAACTGTAAGAATAAGGAACCTTTTTTAATATCTACTAGGTAGCTACTAAACTTTTACTTAGTGAAAATAGTTGTTTAGATTCTTAACCTCAAACCTAGTATCTATTAGAGAGCTGCTGAAAGGAAACCATCAACATTGGTGTTGTCCCTTGGTGCTCTTGAAAGGGGGGTTGAATAAAGAAATGACAAGTATTATAAAATTAAAAATAAGAGTAAAAAAAGATTAAAAACAAATAAACACATAAGATTTATAGAGGTTCGACACAACTTGCCTACGTTCTCTCCACTAGTATTTCCATTAGAGCCTTCACTATCTTGATAGCTCTAGGTGCTATCAACAACCTTTACATAAGTAAGTTTTTGGGCATTTACCAAGCCCTTACAAGTGATAGATTTCTAGGCTCTATCAACCTCTTTCAAGTAGATCATAATGATTACTAACCTTAACCCAAAGTAGTTTTTAGGTACTACCTTAAACCTTTTGTAAGACCTAGTTTTTGAGATTTCCCAACCTAAGGTTTCCTTAAAATAAATACAACACTTTAAAATGGAGGAAATTTCTTTCTCACTCAAGCAATAAAGACACTTAAGCACTTCATATAAGGTTTGCTTGATAAGGTTGAGAATGTGAAGAGAATTTCTAGAAAGCTTATCCTTGAAATTCTATTTTGATGATAACTCTTGGAGGCTTTGAATAATTACTTTCTTTTGATTTCTAGATCACTTTTTGTTCACATTTTTTTATTTAGCAAAGCTTTCATAATAGAATACTCACTTATTAAAATAGTTCTTTGTTTGTTTCTATTAGGAGTAAGTCATTTTATACCATGAATAAAGAACCAACCATTAGAAAGAAAGCTTTTCACTTCACATTGCATCTTAGAGTAAGTAATGCCCATTGAGACATCCCCATGCCAATTATTAAAGCATCAACTATCATTGATTTCATGCAAATGTGTGGTTGTCAAGCAAAATACAACTTCAATGGTCGTTAGTACAAACGAAATGCTCGTTAGCACTAGCTATTAGAGAGAAGGTTCACACGACATTCGTCTTTTGACTATTAAAATTGTTTATCTTTAATGACCATTGAATATTCTCAACACTTATTGACTTTAACGTCAATGCTTATCCCATTGCAGATTTTTAGAAGGATGAGAACTTTATGCTCTATTTTCCAAAACTTTACAATAGTGCTTCAATGGCTATTGGAGGAATCTCAATGCCCATTGGCAGCACCTTTTGATACGGTATGAGGCCAACACCTATATATCAAATAGGCAAGTGTATCTATCAAGTATAGTATATCGTAGGAGTATCGAGTAACGATCTCTTAAAGACTACAAGTACTAGTATTAACTCTTTCTCTATTATATAACCGGTAAACTTAAGTGAATAAATTAACTAATTAAAAATTAAAATAAATTAATTCAACAAACTGGAATATTGAAAATATGAATTAAAGAGTGGAAAAATGTAACTAATATGACAAATAACACTCAAGTATTGAATCCCCTAAGATTTATTAAGAAATTAATTTTCCAACAATACAATCTATTCAATATTTATGGAACCGTAGAAATCCCTTTAGTATGTTAAAATCCTTCTCAAGATAATTAACATCTAATTCTAGGTTGATTAATCGAAATTTCTTCCTAATTAAATAGTTCCTTTGAATTTTATTATTAGGTTTGACCCTAATCCAAATGATTTATGTTATCCTATTTCTAGGGTTATATGCAACTCCTTTAGATTGTGCTAAATCTATTCAATAACTTAATTTTTTAATATAAGTTTAAAGAATTGTAAAGCAAGAATCAATATTTCGGACATATCAATTCAAAGAAATAAATAGCAAACATAATTGAATTCCATAAAATAGTGAAAAAATTGTATTATCTAAAAAAAAATCACAATTCAAAACTCATCTTAGGGTTCATCATACCCAAGTGCCTAACTAATTTAGTTCATAATGGAATTATTAGTCAACATCAACAAAAAGAGAAAATAAAATAGAAAAGTTTTCACTATAAAACCTTTGTAGCCTTTAATTCTCTTCAAACTTGATGAATGACCAATAATTCTCTTATTTTATACAATTTCTTCTCTAGAAAAAAGAAAACAAACAAAACAAAATGTCTACTCTTGGAATTCTCCTCCTCCTTTTAATACTTCCTTTACTCTCTCTCAAAATAGAAAAAATATCCTCCTCCACCATTTAGGAAAAAAAAAAAACTAATAACAAATCCTTCTTAGTTAAGGATGGGACTCCTTAATTTAGGATGGGACACAGATGAACCTTCCCAAATACTGCACAGATTCTTTCTCAATTGTATTAGGAAAGCATTGAAATTCTGTCTGAAAAATATCAAAACTGACCCCTAAACTGTCAAATTTTTATTTGGTCCCTAAACTTCTAAAATTGCATAATTTCACCCAGAAAACTCCCATACTTCATCAACTAGCTCCAATTTCCAGAATTTTTTATAAAATCACAAAATACAAGCAAAAAGTGAGACATCATCTAATATTTTTTTTTTCAAATTAGACTCAATTAATAATAAAACTATTCTTAAAAATACTAAAAATAAAGAACTAGCACCTTCAATGCCTATTAAGATATGGATGTCCCTCGTTGATGGGTCCAAAGCATATAGCTTAAACTAGAGGAGTTGCTCAACACCTGTTAGAGAACTTCCATTACCTATTGCATTTTTTAGTGTGCCTCGATGAAGGGTCCATAAGTTTTAGCTCAATCTATAGATCTTTTTTTATGTTTGGGATGAATCTTTAATGCCTGTTTTGAGGACTTGAGAGTTTAGCTCAATCAAAGTCACTTAGTCCAACATTTGTTGCAAAAAGTACCATGCCTATTGAGTGCAAACTCAATGCTTATTGCAAAATCTCAACAGTCATTTAGAGGACCAAGGAACACAAGTATGACTGAGCAGTTGTCCAACACCTATTTTAGAAGAGGACAATGCCTGTTGAGAAGTCCATAAGACTTTACTTATGTTAAATGTTACTCCAACACCCATTGCTAAGGTTATAACGCCTGTGGAGAAAAGAACAACACATGTTGGGCAATCAAGCTTGATTTGCTTTGAACTTCACACTCAAATACTTAGAGTTTTCAATTATAGTTTCTTCTTCAATCAACCTAGTTGAAGGAATTGATATACCAATAAGGATTAACATAAATAACATGGTCAAATATTAGTCCTTTTGACTTAGTTGTAATAATCAAAGTAAGGCATAAAACCTAAAGATTCAACATTCTTTCTCTTTTTGATGATGATGAACAATTTAACAAAATCAATAGATGTACATCGTATAACATGATCAATTCATAACTTCCCCTTATTCTATTAAGGTTGTGTATAAACTTATCATGTTCCTCTTTAAATATCCTCGGTAATGTATGTTTAACTATTCGTATATTTTTTTTCCCTTTGACTTAGGTTTTTCTCCCCCTTTGTCATTATCATATATATATATATATATATATATATATATATATATATATA